>CAJHQP010004285.1:0-57213 GCA_905132765.1 Moricandia arvensis | reverse complement strand
TACATTACATAAGATGAGTGATAAATACAGACATATTACCATAAACAAAACAAAGCAAATCAAAAGTATTAACCTGAATAATTATGAATATTGAACGATTCATACAGTGTTTTGAAAACCGGATCGGACCGGCCGGTCGAACCGGTCCGACTGTGACTCGTTGAAGAAGCCGAGTCCGGTTCAGTTTAAAACTCATAATTTTAAGATCCAGTAAAACCGGTAAAACCGGTGACCCGGATCAATTTCAAAACTCGATTCTAAAAAATTACTATATAATTAATGTACTTTCAATTGTTATTACAATTTAATATTTCTTATTTCGTAATCATTCTTTAAATACTAATATTTAATTAGTTTTCTATTTAATTTTACTTTTATAAAAAAGAATATAAAAATATATTTTATCTCTCATATATTATTTTTATTTTGCTATATTTATAAAATTTAAGATTTTATATATATGAAGAAATGAATATGATAATTTTTTTAATCAATTTCAATTTACATAGTATTCATTTTTATTGTATATACGAGAACATAACATATTTTATATGTAGAACTATTTTCTTTTAAGTCTATATAGTGCAAATATGTGATTATATATATATATAATTCTTAAAAATGGAAACTCCGGTTCGACCGGTTGAACCAGTCCAATCAATCAACCAGTAACTACACCGAGTCGGTATCCGATCCGATTTTCAAAACATTAGGTTCATATATCTTTATATATATGACATCAAAATTTCTAATATAGAAAAAAGTTAAGAACCAGATAAATATTTAAGTATATAAATCTAATTTTTATATTTAAAATATTCTTTTTTTTTTGTCAACAGTTTCATTAGATAGTCCCAATGGACATATGAGGATTACATGAAGCCCAAGTCACAATAATACAAACCGACATATATATATATATGACAATATTATCAGACCCAATTTATTGGCCCAATAACAGCTTCGGTTGCCACGCTAGTGCTACGCGTCATTTCCAAAGGAGTCGATAACACGCGTCACTCTCTGCCTTTGCATGATCGCCGATCGTCTGAGAGGATATGCGTTCTGTACGCGCCACCGCGTATCATGGAAAACGGAGAAGCACCACCGCCGAATAAACACTTCCGCTCAAGCTTCATTCCTTGGGCTTTAATGATCTCCCCTTCCTCCATCCTTTTGCTCTAGCTGTCTCTTTTCTCAAGTCACCATCTTCTTCGAATAATAAAGCAAGGAGTATTCTGTTGACTTGATAAAATCTTTATCGGACCACCTTCAACATAGAGAAGATGCCAATTCATCTAGATCCTTATCAAAAGTCAACCAAAACCAGTCCAACAACACATCCTCCTTTCTATCAAGGAAACTCTACCTTGAAGCTGATTATTAAGGCTTCGTGAAATTTATGGTAGAGAATGACTCCTTTTAGAAAAGAGTAAGTGCAATCCGAGGAAAAGAGGGGACTTTAAATAAGGAAACGGGATTTAGAGTTTGATGCAAAAGGAGGATTTAATATTTTACATCGATCTCTGTCTAAGAACAGATGAAACATCCTTTAAGCTTGACTTCGAGTGAGATAGTATACACAACAAAATCGCCACCGCGAAAGATAAATCCGCTGACGGAAAAACTAGATCGATCAATGATCGAAGATTTATTATAAGAAAAACAAAATAAAAAGCAGAAAAAGGGGTGGCGACCGATGGCGAAGAACACACCGGCCACCAAATCGAAAATCCTTTTTGGAAACTAGAGAGAAGTTAGAGCAATGAGAGAGAAAAGCGATACTTTTAGATACGGTTATATTTAAAATATTCTTTTAATTAAATTTTGAAACAATCGAGTGCTAAAAATATTATTTATAAACTAAATATTTATATTTTAAATTACACAAAGGATGTTATCTGAAACTACTAAAACCGCTTATCCGAAATATTCTTACAAAAATTAAATGATTCAATATTTGTTTTTTATCTGAACCATTCAAATAAGAGATAGTTTATCTAATTATCCAAAATTTAACAAAACGAACCAGATGGATAAACCTGTCAGAACCTACCTAAATTTCATAAAAACTCCACACAATTCATTTGTTATACGAAAACTAAAAGAACCAAACCAAAATTTCCAACATCCATATGGTTTTTGTAAGAGAACTCAACAAGACACAGCTTCCATAGGCTGTAGTCAAAGACAGAAGACGCAATGTGCACAATCACAAGATTGATCTTATTGGGGCATATTGTATATGAGCAAACTCTGACGTTTTTATAACAACATAATATGGGAAGAGGAAAGCCTAACATTCTGTAGTCCCAAGCCGGCATAGCTACCATATGGTAGGTAGGTGATTGGTATTAGAACCTAATGAACCAAAGAAAGTGGTCTCTGAATTTAAAGACCATTGTCCACATTCATCATCTTCAAGCCGTTTGAGCAACCGGTGGTTCATCAGTTGCTTCAAGCCTTCAAAAACAAAATATAATACATTTTCATTAGCCGCTAATCCTATGCATAAAGCCATATATACACGGGGGCCATTGTTATATTCATTTACCTTTCGATTCCTTCCCCAACCTCAACTCTCAGAAAATCGGTAACCTTCACAGGAGAACCCACCTCCTTGGACAAATTATCCACCAGTGTCTGTGAAATATCATAGAATTTTAGAAAATTTCAATGCCTTTACCATTCAACAAGTAATAACAAGCGATGCAGATGTAATCATACGGTGTTAAAAAGACAAAATCCACCATACCTTTATGTTAATAGCATCGTTCACAATGAACTTTTGCTCCATTAGAGCAACATCTTCATAATATTTACGGAGGCGGCCTTCCACCATCTTCTCTACAGCCATCTGAGACTTGCCTGTACTCTCCGCCTGTCATATACTTACATATTAATAAGACAAGATTGCAAATTACAGCTCAATGTCATAACAAAGAAGTGAAAGTGACCTGAGATTTGAGAATCTCTCGTTCGTTTGCTAATGCTTCAGAAGAAACAAGGTCTTTGCTTAGAAATAAAGGCTTTGCTGCTACAACATGCATGGCCAGTTCTGAGCCTACACGTTGAAGAGCCTCTAGTTGAGTAGTTTCACCTTCTACTTCGAGAGATACAATCCCAGCTATACGACCCAACCCTATTAGATTTGACACCATAATCAAAAAGTTAAGAGTTGAATCGTGAAAAGAGATTAGTAACAACAGGAAACAGTTTGTACCTGGTTGGGGACGTGTGTGGAGATATGCAGAGAGGAGGCCTGCTGAAGATTTTGACATTAAGAAACCTCTCCTAAATTTGACGTTCTCTCCCATAATTGCCGCAACTTCGGTAGCAGCGTTTGAAACTGTGGTTTCACCATTCACTTTTGGATGGTCGAGATTGAGCTTCAACTCCTGAACGGCATTAGATGTAAAAGCTGGATATCAATATCTAAGATGGTGCAAACATAAAAAATAACATGGGGTCAGGATGTTAAGGACATAAGAGATTAATACATGGAACAACTGACCTCAAAAAGCTCAGGGCCAAAGGGGAAGACACCAGAAACTTGCTGAGAACTGTTTTCAACCAGCAAAGCACGCTTTGCCATAGCTAAAGCCTGCAAGCATGTTGAGCTTATAAGAGGAGGAGCAGTACAAAAATGTAAAGCTCATTATTCAGATGAAATAGTCACTAACAATAATGCAATGACTATAATGGCACTAACCAAGTACTGGAAGATGTCGTTCCTAGCAACAAAGTCTGTCTCGCAGTTAAGTTCGATAACAGCAACTTTTCCCTCGTTTTGGGCAACAGCAAGCATACCCTCTGCAGCTGTCCGTGACGACTTTTTAGAAGCCAATACTTTGCCTCTCTTCCTCAAATCCTTCTGAGCAGCCTCTGTACCAAAAACAAAACCGAAAACACCCATTTTACAAACACAAGAAACACAAAGAAAGTAAAAGAAAAAAGAGAGTCTTACCAATGTCCCAGTTGCATTCAACTAAAGAAGCCTTAACATCCTTAATAGGAGCACTAGTTCTTTGCCTCAGTTTCTTGATGAGGCTCATCTGGTCAACTGAAGCAGGAGCCTCCGAACTAAAACTCCTCAAGAAGCTCCCAAAACCAAGAACAGGGCTTGCGTATCCAGAGCTCCTGTACTGAGACAGACTTTCCAATTTGCTTGACACAGTAAAGTACTCATTCCCAGTACTGAACCTACCATTAGCACTATAAAAGAAGACTCCAAGGGGTCGTCTCGCTGCCCTAGCAAACGCCATGTTTTGCAAAACCTGAGATTAAATAAGCAAAAAAAAAAAGAAACTCAAATTATAACCAATTATAACCAAATCAAATCAGGAAAATGGAATCTATTTGAGCAGATATGTGACAGTTCTGATAAAAATGGAAAATGTTTGAGAACAATATGCAACTAATTAAAAAGTATCTGCAACTACTCACCAGACCAAACCAAACCAAACTAACTGTGCAAGACATATGAAACATAAGTTTCTTCCTACTGTTTCGTTTTCAGTTCAGTTCAAATCAACAACTCAAAGAATACGAATAGATTCGCTTGATTAGTTGATAAAATGGCGCAAAGATTTTGAAAATCCAAAGCGAAGAATCCAACAACTAGTAATTATCTTCAGAGATTTTTAACCAAACAGCAAGCATATCATTGAACATCAGAACAAAAAATGAAAGAAAACGGAGACTCACTGAGTGTAAAGGGTTATGTTCCTTGGGATAGTGAAGAGCGATTCTTAAACTTGACTAGAAAGAGATCGAGATCATGAGGAGATCGAATATTCAGCTTAGAAATGGAGCGTACGAGGAGGGATTGTTGTTTGGTTACTCAGATAACGGAGGAGACGACGGCGATGGTTTTGTAAATATTGTGAAAAAGGGTTTTAAGTTAAAAAAAATACATATGGGCCGAATACATGGCCCATTAAGATGCACTGAAACTTCTTTATTTAGTGCTACAGTTGATCGTCTATTGTCCCGGCGTTATGTTTTGTTTAAATTGGTATTTTCAGGGTTGTCTAAAGAGCATCATTAGAGCATGTTCAATGCAGGGCACGGAACCATAGGTAATTTTTTCTATTTTTTTTATTTTCTATTTTTTCTATTTTTTTTTATTTTTTCTATTTTCTTTATTTTCAAAAAAGAATTAAAAAAAATAAAAAAAAAGATGAACTAATCACATACCGTCATGTGTAAGTGGGGTCCGCAAACAATGTAAACAACCAACAAAAAACGTCCCTTAATTTAGCTCTTTAAGATCCGTTGCTTAATAAAATACTGAGTCCCACCGATTTCTTTATTAATTTTTTTTTAAGAGATCAATGATAAGAGACAGCATTGAACATGCTCTTAGAATATCATTAATGATGAGGTATTAAGAGCATCATTATCCCACATATTCACTTGGGTCTTTTATTATTATTTTTTAAATTAAAAAAAAATGAAACCAGTTATGAGCCGCCACGTGTCAGCGGAATCCGCGAAACAGTGCAAAAGACGGTTTTTAATTAGAGAATTTTAAAAACGTTTCTTAGCCAAAGTGGTGGGACCCACCATTATTTTTTGGCTAAGATATCCTTTTAAGAACCCCAGATAATGATGCTCTAAGTACGTAACCAATATAAAATCAATAGTTTTAATTTCACTTAGTTTAAAATTAAAATGAAATTACAAAAAGAGTTGAACCAATCATAAAATGAGAGGTCTGATAAAAGAACCTAAAAAACTGTTTGGAAATGTTTAGCATGTCTCTCTCTACCTTTTTATTTGTTTTAAATATTTTGATGCTGAAGTACTTATTCAGAAATTATAGCTGTGGATGGTTATAGTCGCTAAAAACTCTTAAAGTTTCTTAAGAAATAGAGAAAATAAGTAAGAATTAAAAGAAATAAAAATGCTGTTAAACCATTGAATATATGACAAGTGTTAATGTAGTTTCTCAAATGTAAGAGACTATATACTCTCAAAGAATTGTTAATGTCTCTTTCCTCAACATGTGTATTCTCTCCCTTCACTTTCTTTTTTGATTGATTTTTGTTAATTCAGAAACTGTCAAAAGCTTGCCGATGAGGATGTCCTAACATTCTTTTCATCTATGATTGTGTGTTAGTAGTTTCACAAAGTTTATTTATTTTAATAATTGTGTGATCGTAGTTATACAAATCTTTTTTTTTTTAAAATAATCAAATTTAAATAATTAAATCAGATTAAATTATTTTAAATCAATTTAAACTGTTAAAACTGATATAAATTGGTCGAAATTGGTAAAATCAAACTAACATCAAATTATATTATAACTAATTTATTTATATTGTTTTCATCGTTAGTTTATCTATAATCCAGTGTTAATCTTTTTCTAGCTTTGTGTTAGTATAAATTCACACTTTTATTTATTTGGGAAAATTGTTTTTTAGGCCAAAAAACCAGTAAGATTGTCCCTTTAGACTAACTCTTTTTTGTGCAAATTTTACCTATAGTACCCTTATTTAATTACGAAAATAATTGAAATAAATAGTTTTATTGGCCAAAAAATTAGGAAAAATAGGAAAATGTGAAGAAATATGTACACTTTTATAGAAATAATTTTATTTGGTTCTAAAAAAGTTTAAATAAAAGAATTCAAATTTAGTTCTACGAATTGTAGAATTTATATTCTGCGAAGTGGAAAATGAAATCCACTACTTTCATTAATTCTACTAAAACTAGAATAAGAGTTCTACGTATATTACAGTAATCTAGATATATTTAGAATACACATTCTGCCCTTTGACCATCACTCTAAAACACGTAGAATACATAATCTACCAATTATATCAAATCTAAAACGTGTAGAAGTTGGTTTCAAACATATTTAGTGTATTCTACAGAAAGTAGAATACATATTCTACGGATAAGTATGAGCAGTTTCGAAAATATAGGAAGAAAATATTTGAAAATATTATGTTTCCATATTTGTAAAATTCGAATATTTTCACGAAAAAGAACCAAACAATCGTGGTTTGATCACCAAGGTTTTCTTCAACCACTTCTCTTCCATATTTCCTTGATTTTTCACAAGTTTTTCAACAAATTTTCTTCAATGATGCATATCTATGCATATTGTGGTGTATGGGAATTGGTTGCAGCCTCAAAAAGGAGTTTCTCTGTCGATGAAAAGAAAGGGGCATGGTTACTTGATTTGGAATTGAGGTTCTCTCTAGAAGAGGTACAGAAAATCGTTTTAGAAGATTTTGGTTTTGAAGAAACGGATGTGGATTTGGAGTTGAGTTATCTACCTATTGGGTTGATCAGCTCATCAGGATGTCCACCGGTGATCATTGGAAACTCACGCAAGCTTCAAAATTTTCTAGAGTTTATAAAGAAAAATCAGTCAACTCGATTATGTGTTTCCTATAAAGCTAAGCAGGGGAATCCAAATAAAGTCGCCCTTGATCTTAATAAGGTGCCAACTGATTCCACTACTGGTGAAGAGGAGGAGCACTATTCTCGTGATAATGGGGGCACTTCAAGCAATGTTAAGGATGATAAGCATAAGGAGAAAAAGAAAGGAAAGATGAAGCAAGAAGTCGTACGAGTATAGACCCCACGGGTACATCCTAAGCTTCTCTAAATCCATCGCCAACTTCATGTAAAGATGTGGGAAATTTGCCTTCTCATCCCTCCCCATCACCACACCCATAATGACACAAAGATAGACCAACCTCACCCTATCAACCCAAGTCCAGCTACTACTCTCTTCCAAATACTTTTCTTTTATCATCTTTAAGTTGATCTTCCCACCCGTCTTTATCAGCTTGCTCCAAAAACCTCCGTCATCTTTCCATTTCACAAGAAATTTGTTCTTCTCTTCCTTCACTTTCAGACCAGTGACAGCGTGATACTCTTGCAATCCAAAACGCAGAGGCCTCCTCGCAAATGTGAACCACTTCTCATGTTTCTTACTTGTCATCAACTCCTTACACTAGAAAGAGTGTACCAGCATCGCCGAGAACTTCAGACCATTCTCCTCAATAGCCATAATATGCGAGAATAGTGGATCTTTCCTCACTTCCTCGAATTCTGGTTTCAAGGTTTTCCTCAGCAACTCAAGAAATCCCAGTCGACAACTGTTATTTATCTTCTTAACCTGAGGTTCCAAGCCCTCTGCGTATAGACGCCTAGGCAACTCCAACGCCATATCTGGAACACAAAAAAACACATTAGATATCAAGTGAACATCGACTATAAACTTCAGTAGCTACATTCTAAACGAGTTAAGGTGATTACCAATTCTTCAATGAAAAGAGTACAAATTCTACACTACTTACTAGCTACATTCTAGCTATTGGTAACTGATAGTGTACGTATAATAGTGTTAAGTTATATTTTCCTAAGTAGTTAAGGACATTATGTATAATAGTGTACGTATTAAGCTACATTCTATAAGGAAGCGATCATCGACTTTATTAGACATGGGTACACCACTAGCTTGTGAAAGGTTATTCTACACGAGTTAAGCTACATTCTAGCTACTGGTAATTGAATATTGAATGTAGCTAATACGTAGCTTCAGGGATTACTATAGAATGGTAATCAATCTATTACTAGCTATAATCAACTTATTACTAGCTACAAACATAAACAAAAACCAGAAAAATTGAAATAAAAAGAAGAAGATTTGAAGGCCATTACCTTAGACCGTAGAATCGAGAAGGGAAATCAGCGAACACTAACACCGGAACAACGATAGCTTCGCCGGTGGGGGTGGGAGGGTTAGGTTTTGTCGCAACCGAGGGAAGAAGGGAGAAAGAGGAGGAGAGAACTTGTCGGGGGCGGAGGGGCTTCGCCGGTGGGGGGGGTTAGGGTTTGTCGTAACCGAGATAAAAAAGGAGAGAGAGGAGGAGAGGACTCGTCGGGGGCGGAAGGGCTTCGCCGGTGGGGGAGGGGGGGTTAGGGTTTGTCGCAACCGAGAGAAGAAGGGAGAGAGAGGAGGAGAGAACTCGTTGGGGGCGGAGGGGCTTCGCCGGTGGGGGATTGTCGCAACCGAGAGAAGAAGGGAGAGAGGAGAGAACTCGTCGGGGGGGGGGGGGGGCGATGCCTTCTTTGGTGGGGGAGAACACTCAGGTTTCGTTGAAACTGAGAGAGAATCAGAGAGAGAGGCGGAGATGGTTTCGTCGGAGGTGGAGGGGGGGCACCGTCTTGTTCACTACCGAGAGAGAAAGGGAAACAGAGTTCGTCGGGGGGGGGGAGGGGTAGGGGTGTCAAAATGGATTAAAATTAATGGGTTTACCCAAACCAAACCAACCCATGGATTCAAATGGATCAAAATTTGAATGGTAATGGATTAATGGTTTTGATGGGTTAGTGGATTAAATGAGTTGGGTTAGAATGGTTTGGATTAAAATGGGTTAATGGATTAACCTATCCAACCAAATTTTATTTTTTTCACACTATATTTTTCGATTTCTCGTACACAACTCCGTTCATCTACAATGCTTTCCAATCGCTTTTTGATTTTTTGACTCTGTTCATCGACACTCATCATCTTGCTTGTGAGTCATAGTAGCTGTTATTTATGTTATTCTGTCAATTTAGCGCTTTCGATTTCTGATTTTGATTGTCAGATGATAGATTTTAGGGTTCTGGGTTTGGTACTCATGCTGCAGAAACGTCGTGGATTTATGAATCTTTTGATGATTTCGTACTTGGGAATCTGAGAATTTAGAGAGATTACTGAAGCTCATTAGCTGGTTTCAGCATGTTAGGAGAGAGAGCAATGATTTATTTGTGCTTTCAGTCATTTGGTTTCATAAACAAATACCCTGTTTTGAGTTTGGAGACTTAAGCTTTTAGTGATTGTGAAGTGAAACCATTCCATAGATTCCAAGATGATTGTTGGACTGGAAACGTGTGATGACTAACTTTGTCAGAGTCTGACCCAAAAAAAAATAGTTCTGAGATACTTCTTATATTCAAAATAAGTATGTTATGATGTCAATATGACTAATTCTGATTTAGCTCAGCTCTCGTTAAGGTAAATGCACTTGATTATTTAACTGGTTACAATGTCTCTTTGAAGTTATCGTAAGCTGCTCTTGCAAAGCAAATCTGAGATTTTTAGCTTTTGACTTTAGTTTGGTTGGAGAAATACTCACCAGACTTACTCGAGAGTGATAGCAAGGACTTATTTGATTTTATCTGTTTTGATCATGACTTAAGGCTTAATAAGATCGGCTTATCTGTTGTATTGACTTGATTGATGACTAGTACTGTCTTGTTGATTGTTTGAGAGTCATGTGTAAAGTTTATGTCTTGGATGATTTTTTGTTCTATGATTGTATTATATTATGATGTGATCATAAAGAAGCTGAATACGAAGAAGAGGTGAAGAGAAGTCTCAATAGGTGAAAAGGTGTACGAAGAAGCTGACTCAATTTTTTCATCGCATTAGTTATCTAATTTTTAATTTCATAAATTTGCTGACAGCATAATATTATTATCAATTATATATTTTTATGAAACATGCTTTTTTACACATTTCTCTCCATTTTATCATTTTTAATTTATGAACTTACAAAGAACATAAATATATGTATTAGTTATAGATTATATTATTGGATGGTAATACTAATGGGTCAACTCATTAAAACCATTGACTCATTAATTTAAATGAGTTATGGATTGAACCAAACCATTAAGTAAATGGTATGAGTTGAACCATAACCCATGAAAGAGTGGATTCATTTGGATATGGTTTGGTTTGGGTTGGTTTACCATTTTGACATCCCTAGGGAGGGGTGGAATTAGGTTTAGATTGGAATTTTTTTTATTAACTTATTATTTATTATAATAATATAGTTTATTATATATTAAATATATCTAAACATATTAAAATTATTTAATAAATATAACTAAGAATTTTAATTAGAATTTTGAGGGTATTATTGTCATTATTGAAATGATTAGCTTAATGAGATAATTAATGAGTATATTTAGTCTAAAGAGACAATCTTACTGTTTTTTGGCCTAAAAAACAATTTTCCCTTATTTATTTTAGTTTTTTTATTAAAGTTTATTTCTGATCAAACATCAACTATTAAAGATATTTAATATTTTAAATAATAATATATATTTAATATATAAGGAAATAAATCATTTGTTAATGTCTAACCTCGAATTGTTTGCTTAATGTTTATGCTTCCTCTACAAACCGCCTAATGATTTTTTCAACGTTGGATTCACATAGCATATAGCCCATGATAATATGGTAATATCAACCTATGTTTTATACGTTCATTCGAAATTTCAAAATTAGAAAGATAGTCCTGAATCATCCAAAGACCACAGATATTATGAATCATGTCACTCTGAATTTTTTTTTCGCCATTTACTAATAGATTTGATCAAAAGTCTTGATTTTACATTTTTTGTTCATGTTATGTTTTTTGATCAAAAGTCTTGATTTTCCATTTTTTGTTCATGTTATGTTTTTTGATCAAAAGATGATTTTGAAGACATTTTCTAGGTGAATGAGATTCATCTCTCGGATAAAAGCTCATATCAATTATGTATATACACACCAAAAACAAACGAGTATGATGGTCTGATACTCTATAGGAAGACAAATTTACATCACAAAAGTGAGATCTGGTTTCTTAAACTATAGGAGGGCAAATAAATAAATAAATAAAACTTAAGAACACCACCAAGAAAAGGTCTTTAACCTTACTACGTATCCCCATCACCTGTATTACCCAAACCGCAGCTACTAACCAACACTGTACATTAGATTGAATTACTGATCACATCTCTTCTGTGTTGAAAGCTTTGTTCATCATCTCAACCTTCTCCACAAACTATCGTTTGGTCTGAGTCTTGGGTTGATGGTTCTTTGTTTAACCCTAAATCAAGGAGCTCTCCAGGTGAAAGAAGATTTTACATAGGCTTCTTCTGAATGTATTGATTTCAAACCAACTGTAGAACTTTGATAGACCCATTTGAGCTAGCTGAAACAACCATGTTCGATCTTTTTCTCCAGCAAACGCTTGAAACAAATAGGTTGTTGTCCTCCTCTATCTCCTTTCCTGATATAGGGTCAATCGAACCAAACTTGTACGAGGTAATGGGCATTGGAAGAGACCGGTGATATGCATAAACCTGAGCAAAGACAAAACAAAAACATAGAACACCACTTGTTTTAGTCAGACAAGCTCTCACTAAACAGAAAACTCCAAATTATTTTTACTAATGTCAGTAGCAACAGATTAGTTCCTCCATTCACATGGAACTCTATCTGCATAGGGAATACGTAAACTCTGGAGCTAATGATTGAGTTGATGCATCAAACTATCAACATGTGGTTATAATTTGGAACAAAAAAGTTCTGTAGGAATCTCAATGTGTTCTCAAGTTTAGGGTCATACCTCATTTGTCTCAGAGCCACAAGCTATATATCCATCGACAGTAGTAGACAAACCAACAAAGTTCTGAAAAAAGACAGGAAGATGACCAATCAACCACAAAGAACAAAGAGGAACATTTTAACGATTAACAAAGGGTCAGCATTAGCTACCTTCTCGTTTGTATGGCCGCCAAAAGTTAAGCTGCAAGCATTTGTGGAGAGGCCACCGTGAGTAGTTTTCTTAAGATCCCAAAGCTTTAACGTGTTATCAGTTGATGCTGTGACAAGGGTTTCACTATCCAAGAATTTTGCGTAGCTGACTGCTTTGTTGTGTCCTGACAGTATGCACCAAGGAGTTCTTAAATTCCTTAAATCGTAGCAGTATGTTCTGAAATCTGATGATCCAAAGGCTAGCAGATGAGAGGACTGTGGAGAGAATTGCACGCAACAAACGTTTGCAATGTTCCTGATCGTTCCTAAGCAGTTCCTCTGCACATTCATGCAAGAAGATTGCGTATTAGCTACAAAGCTGAGCATACAGGTGTAACAACATTAACAGAGTAACCCTAAGTGCTGTTTATCATTTATATATGCTCTCAGTAAGATATATCTATTAAAATGAACAGAATCCAGCATAATGTCCTTGGTAAAGAAGAGCATGCCTCGTTGATGTTCCACAGTTTCACAGAACAATCATCGCTTCCACTAGCTAATTTTGTCGGACACGCATCCGAGAAGTCAACAGACCAGGCCCGCTTCTCGTGCTCTATGAAATGTGAAATGGCTTGTCCTGTTGTCACATCCCATAACTGGATCCATCATAATACACTTGACTTCATTAGATCAAAGGAAAACAAAGCAACAAGTGATGGTCAATCCAAATAACATTTTAACGGTTCAGATTACCTTGATGATACCATCATAATCAGAGGAAGCTAAGTAGTTCCTGATATAGTTGTTCCAGCAAACGCCGCTAAGCTTTGATCTATTGGACATTTCTACAGCTGGATAATGAATGTCAACAGATTCGTTGAATAGGGAACTGAACTCAAATATCTTGATTTTCTTTGACACACCAGCCGTAGCAAAATAATCTTCGTCCCGATCAAAACCCAGAGAACAAATCACATTTGAAGTGTTGTTCAACTCCCCGGTCCTCAAGACACCTCGAGTTTCAAACTTGCTATATCGAGCATATTTGCACAATCCATCAAAGAACGCTCCAACACGATCATCTGAGCTCCACGTCTCGCTATTTTCTTGTTCTGATATAGCATTCTCATCACGATTTCTGAGCAGATCTCTATCCGGGCGTAACCTATAACGAGCTTCAGGGAGATGTGCATCTATCCTTGCTCCGAAATAAGCACTTTCAAGCTGTTTAATGTTCGTGACCAGTCTCATTTCAGGTGCACTTGAAGCAGGCGATGAGCTAGAAGCTTCTCCCACAGACAGAGGACTTATGGCACAACGTCTCTTTACAATTTCTTCAATATCTGTTTCTAAGGACACAATTTCTTCCATCAGCTTTCCAGCATGCTTCTGCCTTTGCTCTTGGGACAAAACGAGGAAATGCTGTAACAGTTCAGACTCTGTGTCCTCTTGTTTAATAGCTAAAGACAAGCCTTCAGCATATAAATCTGGAATTCCATTAATCACTTCAGACTGCAAGATATCCCTGATACAGAACATCATCGAACTTACAAAAGTTTAGAGATTAAGCCAACTCATGATATCAAATCAATTCAAAATGACAGGAAGGAGTCTATCAACACATAAGGGGAGCTTGTTTACGACAAATACCATCTTACTCTCAAACGAACCTAATAATCCTATCTGAAACTGTTAACGAGACAATCTTCCTATTACAGACAGGAGAAGAGCTCCACGTTTGGTGCATTTTTACATTTCATGTACAACATCAAATAAGACTCTCTTCTAATAACACCAGTTGGGAATATGGCCTTAACCCTCCAAGAATGAAGGATATCAAAGTTCGATAACATGCTTTTTTTACTTGAAAATTAATGCAGCGAAAGAAGTTGCATTACCTGGTTGATGGTCGGCATGAAGGCTCTGGATGAAGTAACCAGAGACAGAACCCAGCTTCCTTTGGATTCTCTGACAGAAATTTGGGAGGAAGGATCCGATGACGAATATCAGACATTGCAGCCTCACGAGCTCTTTCACATTGAAATTGACTAAAGCACCTGACGCAAAAACCCAAATTAGAATATCAACTAGAATCATCTGTTGGCCAAGGAACCAGGCGAATCAAAACATTAACCAAAGAACTAGAAATCAACTATAACCTCGACTAGAAACTGCACTGATAAAAAGGAACATGAAAAACACGGAACACTATCTAAACATATGCGATAATCCATAATTGTGCACTCGCTAGTCAGGAAACGTTGTTTGTGACATGCAAAATACAACATGAATCAAATGCACACTGGAGAGCCGTAGCATAAAAAACACTTAATATTGGGCAAATAGCATAAGATTTGGAGATAGTTTATAGAAAGCATTATCCCATAGGGAAACTTACACTAGTATATTAAACCAAGGGGCTATGGCGGTTTCACACTTCAATTCTTGGATGAAAAATATATATAATTGCACGCAAAAAGCTACATAAAAATGTCATCCCTCAAGTGCAACTAATAAAAACTTCTCCGTACCTCGAAAAGAAGGATACCCAAACTATAGATGTTTGAAGAGACCGAACGGGTCTCGCTCCTGAGCTCCTCAGGACTCGCATACCATTTCTCCTCTAGCTGCTCACTCATTGACGTAAAAGAACGGGCAGAAGTATTACATTGAGATTTGACTCGATCTGAGAAGAAGCTCCTTTGTTGCGCCACCATCATTTTCAGTTTGGATATTGACGCCGCCAGCTCGTTGAAACATAGGCCACTGTCTAGATCTTGGTCCACTTGATTTCTGTTTCTTTGCAGGGATGCCTGGACTGTAAGGAAATCCTGTATCTCCTAACCGCCTTATAACCGGATGGTTCTCGAGTCTACTTAAAGTACCCTTGTTCATGTTGCTGTCAAAAGAATCTCGCTGAAAACCTGAACCAACATACTTCACCGCCTTTTTCCTTGGAAATTTTGAATAAGATGGCCGTAGGTCACATAAAACAACTCCTTGGGAATGAGAATCATCCACATGCTCCACGATCTGCCTAAAGATGTGCAAAGATTCTGCTTTATTAACTTCTTGACGCTCTGACTTCAACCAATCTCTAAGGCTTAAAACTTCACCTCCGCAACCTCTACCTGAAGGGTTAGTACAAGAAGATGGATTACTGGCTTTGGAAGGCAAAACATCACAAGCCTCCACCGCCAAAGGAGTGCTGCCCGAAACCTTTACTGGAGCATTCGATGTTAGTAAAGGACCACCAGAACTATTTACATTCTGCTGAACCATAGATCTATTATGAGGCGGTCCTCTGAAAGTGACTCCCTTTCCATTCAACGTTTTCTTAACAAAAAACTGAGAGAAACCAGACTTAGACAACATCTTTGTCTTAATTCCTCCATGGGGCAATGCCTCGACCGGTATTTCGACATTAGATTTCACTATGAACAGAAATGGCTAGTTGATCTCCAGTTGAAGATGCATTTTTCCCTCTCTCAGTTTCCCTCTTATCCATAGAACTACTACTACTAGGTAATACCAACAAGCGGAAAGCGATGCAGATTGGTCCTCTAATCTAGCTGCTCTACTACTATGGCCATGCTAGACCCATCACAAGTTTTAACAGTCAGCTCCTCAACCACGTCGTCATTTGTGTTCTGTCGGCTAGAACATGGTTCATTCTCTGTCTCATTGACTTTCTTACCGTCTAAAAAGTCTGCAATGACGCCAAAGGAGCTATCAGGAGAACCAGGATCATCTCTCTCAACCCTCAACTTGTTTGATTTCATCCGGTTTAAGAGCTTGCTTGAAGTGAATGTGAGCAGCTTCAGCTTCAGGTTCAGGTTCATTGATGCTGCTACTCACATCACCTACTGATCTTTCATCCATCATTCACTGTATCATCATCATCATCCATATAATTAAATAAAAAATCATTAATCAATCTAATAAAATCTCGATTCAAATAGACATTAAGACATAGGGGTTTGATTCAGACATGCAGACAAACCAATTTTAAACGAATACGAGAAAGAAAATTGAGAAGTGGGTTCTACCTCAAGAGATAATTAAGAAGAAGAAGGAATCGAATCGCGGAGAAGCCTAGGCCATGAAGAAAATAAAGATCCACCGACGTGTGGAGGTAGAAAAGATAGCAATGAGGCGGTGGGAGAAGAGAAGCGAAGCGAAGAAATCTGAAAAAAGAAAAAACAAAACGACGGATGTTTGAGTAAACGTCGATTCGATAAAATGATTTTTTTGACTGTTTTTGAGTAAGCGACAGATTCGAACACGATGGATAGAATTTACTCTGTGTTTTGTTATCCGAATCGGTCCTTCTTGTTTCCTAAATGTTTACATTAATGTACCAATACTTTCTTACTCTCAGCAACTTTTTGGGATTTAGTTTGTTTAGAAACCGATAATATCTTTTATCTCTACGAGAAAAATCGTTTAAAAATTCAAATAGTTGAGAACTAGGTGCAAAATCTATGATTTGCTTATTAACTTCAAAGATAAGTTTACTTGGATGTTTGACCAAAAAAAAGTTTACTCAGATAAAAACGTGACATTAAGATATTTCACATGTGACAAAATATAAATTGAAAAAACGCTTAGTTACATTTAAGATGTATTAACTTTGGAAATAATTATTGTTTTCGGGTTAGATTTTACTGCCACATTTATGTGAAATAAAAACTATTTTTTTTGTTTATTTTTTCAAATAACTAGAAAGATTTTTAATCAAAATAGGTCCATTTTTGTGTGTGTATTTTTTTTACATTTTGCGTACAACGTAAAATAACCATCTAAAAAAATCTAACAAATGTCTACATCTCTCACATAAGAATAAAGTTTCTTTTATGCCTCATATCTTTATCTCAATTTCAAGAATTTTTTTTACATCCACCCCGTCAGTTAAACCTATCGTTCATCGCTAAAATAATAGGTGATAAATACTGCCAAGTAATATTTTTTATGAAAAAGTAAAAAAATAATCAAAGATAATATTGATTGCCCGAAAAAACGGAAAAAAACTTTGATATTGTTAAAGTCGTCTGACGTACTTGTAACTCTAATAATCTATATATAAGATTGTTCTTGCCTTTGGTTTTACAGAAAGATTTGAGAAGGAATACAACGAACATTTGGGTTGTCCATTGTTTTGTGGATCCTCTTAAACTTTGATAACATGAACCTGCTCCTAAGTGATTCTTAGCGTGATACACGATTCAAGCTATGTTTAGCAGTTGCAATGGAGAATAATCTATTAAGTAGTCAAGAATTTGTTCTTGGTGGCCAGTATGGATCTAGTTTACAAGTCTCAGGTGATTCCAATTTGATAAATCAAAAAGTCGGTTGAGTTTTTGGCCGAGAAGACGACGCTTCACTTAGTGAATTTGAGGAAGAGTAGAAAATAATCAAAAAAAGAGGATCAACTTGAAACTGAAGATGTTGATGCTTTAGAAGCAAACAATGAGAATGAAAATAAAAAAGAACTTTGTATTAGAATGGAGTTTAGTTCTGATGAGACTGCACATAGTTTATAATAAGTATGCATGCAATCATGGTTTCAACGTAAAGAAACAAAGAGGACGAAAAAGAAGATAAAGGTAGCAATGAATCTTTATGTATGCTCAAAAGAGGGGGTTAGGAAGGAACCTAAGGTCAAGAGATTTTACACCCGACCAATCACAAGGTGTGGTTGTAAAACTCATACGACTTTCTACCTTCAGAGTAGCGGAAGATATAAGATTTTATCTTTCAACCGAATCATACCAGGACTTAGTGAGGAAACCTATAAAGCATTTTTTGAAGGGAAATCGAGCAATCACTGTCTCTCAAACACAACATGCTAATAGTGCCAAATGGTAGGAATCTCAAAAAAAAAAGCAACAGTTGAAATGATGAGCATGGAAGTTGGGGGGGGGGGGGAGAGAAAATCTGGGTTTTTTAGAAAGACTATCGCAATTACATATACCGTAAGCGGATGGAAACAATGGTAAAGGGAGATAATGGAGCAGTTTTGGAATACTTTTAGCCAAAAAAGAATGTAATTCATCATTTTTTATTTAATGAAACTTTATGAGGACGACATGATCATTAATATCTTTTGGCCAGATGAGTGGTCTATAAGTGATTACAATCTCTTTGGAGATGTCGCTTGCATTGGCACAACTTATAAGATCAATGATTATGATAGACCATTTTCTCCATTTGTCGAGGTCAATCATCATAAGAAAAATATTGTGTTCAGAGCTACTATCTTATATGATGAAACCACTAAATCTTTTAAGTGGATTTTTGAGACTTTTCTTGGAGAAATGTCTGGAAAACAACCAAAAACAATTCTTACAGACTAATTTGTAGGAACTGTGAATACAATAGTGAAGGTAATCCAGAAAAAAAAACATAAGTTATTTGTCTGGCATATTTACCAAAATGTTGTAAAGAATTTGAGTCGTGTATTTCACGAACCATACCAGTTTGCCACGTATTTCGGAAAGTGTGTATATGACAATGACGAAGAAGAAGAAGAAGACTAGTTATTGGCATGGAGTGACATGCTCAATAAGCATAAATTGACAGAAATAAATGATTGAAAAATTTGTTTGAGGTGATAGAAAATGGGCAATGGTATATGACCGTCATACTTTTTCACCCGATATGGTGAGCACACATCATAGCGAAGAATAGTATTCTGAAAGATAGCCGAAGTGCAGTTTTGACTTGTTGACTTTCTTCAAACACTATTAGAGAGTGTAGGCGATATAAAGAATTAGTTTTTGATTCCAGTATGATGCATGCTTTAATATTATTATTAGGTAGAGACATGCGCCTTGCGCATGATAAAATTATGATTAAATAGTATAATTTAGTTTACATTCTTTTATATTCATTTGTAAAATATCATATGATACACATCTTGCATAATCAAAAAGATTCATAGGTTATAATCATACACATTACGCATATCAAAAATGGTCAAATGAACAAAATACTTACGTTACTAAGACTTTAATTTGTTAGTAAACCCAATTCATTTTAGTAAATAAAACAAATAATTGTATGAATTTATATGGGTTCTGAAAATCGCACAATAAATTATTAGTGACACTAAAATTTAAACTTTGAAAAATAAATTAAGTAGCACTAATCCATCTAAAATATGTTTTCCGTAATAAGCAAAACCAATAGCTGATCCTCACAAATTAAGCAAGCTTATACTTTGTTTTGACTTCAAGGATGTTGTCGGATATGTTGTATTTTATAATAGCATTTGATTTTATAATAGTATTTTATTTTATAATAGTTTTAATGTTTACACTTTACACAATGAGATGAGACATAGAAATCAAATAGAAAAAAAAGGTGAAATATGATGGTTGAGATGTGAGTCATGTTAAGTCATGTTTATATACACCACTGATCACAGACTTTACAACTATTTGATCATGTACAATTGGGTGAAAGATGTAATAAAAATTTTGATTTGCTAGTGTAATCTAATTTAAATATATTCATAGTTACAAAAAAAATAATACCAAAAAAAATGTGAGTGACTCATGTTTATTGCAGAGCAACCGGTGATGATGGTTGTATATAGAATTGCAGCAATGGATCCACTTACGATGAGATTTTATAATTCTAGAGGTTTTGGATATAAAATCTTATATTTTTTATGAAGCTCTTATGTGACTCAAATTTTTTTTAGTGTTTGTAGGTGGAATTAAACTTAAGTAAATAACAACTAAAAAATGGTTTATCGTTCTTTAGTTTTTTAATTGTTGTTTTGTTTCTTCTATTATTCTAAGTAAGTATTATTTTAATTGTAGGGAAATAGAAAATTAATCTATTAAGTATATTAAAGGTGGGTTGAATACTAATGGCATTTTATGTAATTACTCTAGTAAAGATAGGACAATTTATTATTTAGGCTGAAAATCATTGTGAGAGTGACACATCAGCAATGACATGAATGTAATAATTTACAAAATAAAATTTAGTCTCCTAAAATGTTTCTCTATTAATATGTAAGGGATTTGCTTATGTAGAGATGTTGCAGCATGCAGAAGGAGTGTATACACCATAAGTGTTTACCTTGTTTCAAAAAGAATACACAGTCATCTGATATGTTTCAAAAAAAGACTAGTAAATCTGAGATGGTGTATGAATACAATGTATCTTATCGTGGTGTTTGCACAAGAGTATTTGGTTAAGTATGATACTGCAAACCAAATGATACATTTTAGTTTTCATGAATTTTCATTTGATGGGATCTTATGTCGTCATGTATTAAAAGTGTTGGACAAAAAGAATGTTAGAATAATTTCACCTACTTACATTCTGAATTCGATTGAGTAAAGAGGCAAATACATGAACATGTATCCTATTATCATTCAGAGATTTGCAATCGATTGGAAAGTGATATAGTAATATTTTTCAAACTTTCCGTGAGATTGCTTTTGTTGTTGCTGAACATATATAACTAGATTGATTTGGCTGGTCTTAGGTGAATTCGAAATTGGATTTAAAATCAAGGAATTGGAGACACAAAAATCATAAACACAACTTTGTCTCTTCTATGTAACCGATGAAGAAGCATCTAATCCATCTGAATCGGACAGTGTTAACAACGTCAAAGGTTTTTTTTTCCCTTTTTCCACAGTTAATACTATTTTTTTATTTTTTTTATTTATTCATAGAATAATATGATTTTGCAAATTTTTATTGACTACCATTTTAGTGGTGAACGCACAAGTTCACCTCAGGGGGTTAACATAAAAAAAACTTTTGAAATTGAAACTTTGAGTCAAAATTGCAATTTTTGGAAGTTGATAAAAACCCTTCGGGAACTTAATCATGAGGGGTATCGCTCGTCACCATGTGAGTGTCGTTACACTAGACCTAACCTCGACAACTTCCTCTCACGCCAGGCTGATCACTCTTTAGTAAAACAAACACAATATTTGATCTGACGTCAGATCAACCTCAAACCGGTGGAATTGGAAAACACTCAATTCTCTATCATGTGTCCAAATTTGAGGGAAATCTATCAGTGGGAAATCCTCCATAAATTTCTAAACGTCAAATGCCTCTACATAATTTTACATCTCAAATTGCTTTTTTTTCATCCAAACTACCTAAACCCAGTACAACACAACAATAACACCACCAGTAACAACACGAAAATAACACCAAAAAGACTCGAAAATAATATAAAGACTCTAACACCGGACTAATAACATTGTCAATATACAACAAGACGTGCTATATCACCAAGCCGGTCCTAGTTACAAGCTCGTCTGAGTATAGCTCCTCTCATCTATTATGTATGTTGTCCATTCTAGTTTAACGTGGCTCGCATCATCCCCTCATCCTTTAATAGTATTTGATCTCAAATCCAATTCATCTACAACAAAACGACTTAGATCATATATATTTAAGGTTGAACTAAGGGCATACTTATCTTGGAGATCAATCTTATAGGTCTTGTTGTTGATTCTCTCGAACACTTTGAATGTACCATTAGCCTTGGATAATAACTTCAAACTTATATAAACATATAACGTTTTTTTAACAAAAAACGACATTGTTTTCCTTCATTGAGAAATTGTGTTATAATTTCCAAGATGATATAGGAGTTCAACAACAGTTAGAATTCTTGGACAATTTGCTGGAGTTGTAAGTTTGATTGATGCGATGGTACTTACAGAAATAATTATTGTATTTTCCCCACTAAAATTAGCATCAAAAACTATATCTGATGCGACCTTCATCATATTTGCTATAACTATATCAACTTCTTATGATTTCATATTGATTTGCACCAAATAATAAAGAAATCTTCTTTTATGGCATTTTCTTCCTTTTTTAAAAAAATCTTTAATTGTAAATATGTAAAATAATCATTTCGACTCTCTTTCAGTTCCGATGATGATCATTTTCAATTTTGATTAAGCCTTCTGTATTATCAGCTGAATTGCATTCAATTCGAACATTAAATCAAGAAAGCATTATTAAGTGTAAACCAAAAATAATTACTTATTTATATTTTGGTCTATAAGAATAGAAAAATTAAAAACTGAAATGAGATGTAAAAAAAAAGGGAAATTGTTTTACAAAAACACCAAGATTTATAAAGTGTGAGTGTATTTTACTAAATGTGGCAACTGTTAGACATAAGTTGCAAAATTTGGTGAAAAAGACATGTTCAATGTAAAAAGTCATGTCTTTTAGATAGATAATAATTTATTTTTTTGGTTGATAGATAAATATTTAATTTAAAATAGTAAATATAATACTTTTTCAGAATAAATAAATTATTTATAGGCATTATCATGTATTTCAAAATTCATTACGACAATGTTACAATGGTTATTATTAGTCGCAATTTTTCATAATGATATGTATTTAAAGTATTAATATTATTATTTCAGATGTTTATTTTAGGAGATGTCTTTATAAAAACGATTTTACAACTATTCAATATTTTGGTCTTAAAAAACTAATCAATTGTGGGTCATTAGTCTAAAAGATATATTATAACTGATTTTATGTACGTTTTATAAAAACAAAATTACAACTATTCAATATTTTGGTCTTAAACAATTAATCATTAGTGAGTTATTAGTCTAAAAGACATATTATCAATTAATCAATAGTGAGTTATTAGTCTAAATGACATATTATCAATATTAAGATGCTTATTTTACAGTTGGGTACAAAATGTGATCTTAATGTATGGTCATAAATTTGAAAAAATAATGTATTCTAAGGTGGCTTAGTATAAATAACAAATGTCTCATATATCATTCTAACGTTTAATATTTTCAACTTAAATATATATTGTTTGTAATAAAAGATGTGTTAACCGTCGTTATGCATATTATTGGTTATATGAATCATGTGTTTCAACAAAATTTACTCAATTGGCTTTCGTGTTTCTTAAATAAATAAATAAGAAGGATAATTTTTTAATATAACAAGTCAATTTTCAATACCTAGGCTTTCTATTTGTATAAAAAAATATGTGGTTGTTATTTAAATTAAAATAATTCATATCAATTAAGAGCATGACGTCATAACTCATAATATCTAAACTATGTGAAGTCATAAACTATATCAAAATTATAGTTAAATACAAATATTTTTTATTAACACCAAAATTTATAAATAAATTGAATACCAAAAATGTTGTATATAAATAAAATAATTTTTAATGCGTCCATCAATTTTGTATAAAGACAACTGATGCTAACATAAGTTTTCAATTTATCACAAGATATGGATATTAGCCCATTACAAAAAGGATGTTTCAACATTTTAAAGTAAAATTTCTTTGTGCCAATTATATATATTAAAATATCAAAATGAAACTTATATTGGATTAATACCTGAATTTATGGAGGATGTGAATTTTGAAAAACAAGAAAAAACATTGTATCAAGATAGCTACTTCTACTCATCGATAATTATATTAATTTTCCTTCTTTTTTCTATCTTTATGTATATTGTAAGACATATATAATTTTATGTGGAAAGAGACAAGACATTTAAAAAATATCAAACAGAAAATTTATTTATTATATCTAATTTGGTAATTAATTCGAAGACTAATAGATGTTACAAAAGAAGTTAACATCGAATTACAACAACACATGCGAGATACATGTGAAGATGAGAATGCACGATGTGCAAATATAAATCTATCCCAAGAAAAACAAATTTATCAATAATAATAAATTTGATTTTTCTCCATTTTTAAGCTATCCACGTCAGCATATAGTATGAGGCATTTTTTGACATCTCGAGAACTTTCAACTAAACTTTCGTTTCATTTACTATATGGGCCAGTTGTTATAGATGGTTTGCTTTGGGCTTCTTAACTAATAAAATTAGAATTTATTCTTTTATTTTTCAATGAATTCTCCTATTTCACGTTTCATCTTCTTCTTCATTCTCTCAAACGCTTCTTTCAACCCATGCCCACGTCTCCTCCTCCCCCTCTTCTCCCTAACCAAACTCGAGCCCTACTACGAATTCTTTGCTTGCCTCAGATTCCGACTGTTATTTTTCCTCTCACCACCGCAGTAGTGGGGATGGCACCGGAACTCTTGATTCCTTCTCCTCCAGGACTCTAACCTCCAAAGATGCAAATCAAAATTCTTATCAGATTGTGGATACCAACTGGAATGGTCATATCAATCGCCTATTTATTCACAAGCTCCAAATTCACAGATGGCGCCTCCTCCATAGCTGCTCCACCTCCCCTACAACCAAGACACCCTTGCTTATCCGTCGGCACCGACCGCGGCTTCCAGATCTCTTAGCATGATTTCTATGGTGATTATGGAGATCCCAGAACTTACATCTATGTATCTGTTATCGATGTATTAAGCTCTCACTTGCCTATTTCTTCCTATTCTTCTTCAGTTGGTTTTAATTTCATCGCTGGCCAGCGACTTATGTGTGTAGAATATGAAGGAAGAGTACGGGCCGAGAATTTCTGGCAACACAGATCTCAATTTTGTGGCTCTTCAATTCTCGAGGTAAAGCAGCCACTCCTTCTTACTCAATTGATATCGAGAACAAAGAGTGAGTGGATGTTTTACTGTTTAGTTTCTGATCATTACAGAACTGGGATTATGTGTGATTTTTTTTCTTGTGTTTGTGTGAATGTTTTTGACTTTTATACTTTCTCTTAAGGCATGTGTTTGATGTTACTTGCAGCTAGGAGCTGACACTTCTTTTACCTGCTAAGGTTGGAGATAACTTCACCCTTACCGATGACTCAAGCAAACAGAGGTATGAAAAAAAAAATTGATCACATTTGGTTTAGAGATTAGGAGTTTATTACTTATCTTTCAAAATACATGACACATGTGTAGGTTTGTGAGCTTAAGAATCTCAACTGTAATGTAACTTATGCCATCATTCCACTTTCTTCAACTTAACACTCGCTTAATTAACAAATGCCCAAATAATTTTTTTTATTGTATATATAACCCTTAGGAGCGCATATATTTATTTGTGTCTCCAAAAATATTATTTCATTCACCTTTCATGAGCTTTTAGCTCATTCGTTTTAACGTACCTGGCGGTTTGTCTATTATTGCAGGTAACAGGTCTCACTTGGGGAGTGTGGGATGCAACCATATTTAATTTGTGGCCTAACCTTATACTAGATTTTTCCGGTGTGGTGTGGATCGTGGGGGTGAAGTCACCATCATGTAAATTCTTTTCATATTCAACCTTTGTAGGCGGATACGGGTACTGGGACTAGAAACAGGGACGGGAACGGGGACGGGAACGGGAACGGGGACGGAAAACGGCAAAACCAAAAAATTAGATACGGGTACGGACGTAGGTACGGCAGCAAATATATATATATATATATATATATATATATATATTATGAGTTAAGTTTAAGAGTTATACAATATCTATTTAGTTTTGAACACTTTTTTACTCTGTTTTTTAGTTAGTTTGCTCTGTTATGGTTTGTTTGCAGTTGAGATAATTGTCTTATTATTATGAACTTAGCAAATTTTACTCACCAAATTCAATTATTATTTTGATATTAAAACCGATAGTTAATTAAATAAACCTTAGAGATAATAATTTTACAACATTTTAAAATTAAAATCAATATAATTTAGTATTAGTTATCCTTTTGCAATGTAAGTTTTATAAATAATACTATTTGATATTATTACTTTTAAATAAATATGGTTAAACTAAAAAGGAATAATAGAATGGGTAAATTGAAAGCCACACATCATTTTCTTCTTCTACTGAAAAAAGTGATTATGTTTGGTTTGTAAATTTACAGTACCGTAAGTATTTTTGTATAGAACATTAGGGCCTTAGGGGACACGGATTGTGATACCAAACTGTTTTGGAAACGTCCCATATCTAAACCCTTCCGTCCCCATCAACAGATTGCCGTCTCCCTCTTGCTTGAAACGTCATCAGGACGTTTCCGGTACGCGAGACGGCTCTCAGTCCACGTACCCGTGCAACCTAGGTAGGCGGTAGATCATGATTTGGGATGATCAGCAAAGGCGATGTATCGGCGAACTCTATGCCTCAAAGCTCAGATCGAACACTATGCCTCAAAGCTGCTCAAGCTCATCATGGCTCACTACTACATGATAACTTAATTCTCTCTCACGCAAAATAGGCATTTGTTGGCCACAACCAGTTCCATGGATACTCTGGTTCGGATTTTTAATACTATCGATGGGACCTTGCAGCAAGAGGTACGCTTTTACTTAATTGAAAGCTGTGATCTTTGTGGAATAGTTAGATTGAAAATCTGGTTGTTAGTATATTATTTTTTTGGGGATTCCTTTCATTTTTTCACCTCAAATCTTAAATTTTTAGATACTCATGATTAAATGTGTATATTCCTAAGTCCGATCGTTGTCAAGCTTCAACTCCAACAACCTCTCTGTAACGGCTTCATGTGGAATTTTGCTCACAAGGAGAGATCACAGCAAGGAGATCTCATTGGCATCGAGGAAGCTTTTGATAAGTACTCTCAAGGCTTATCTGTGTAGGGTCCTTATCTGGGTGATCCTTTGTGAAATCCCCTATACTATTCGCTCTGGTACTGTGTTTTTATTTTCATTATTTTCATAACAATGTCCATTTCAGATCTTTTATTTGAATTATGTGGTTATTCTACTGCCATAACAGGTGCTAGATTTGGGTTTATTCTGAATGAAGAACTGTAATAAGCTGCTTCAAGTGAGGAAGTGAGGGTAGCTTTTTGAGAAAAAATAGCAAAGAGCGGATTGGCAATGAAGTATCAAGTATGTATCTGATCTTCGTGCTTCCTGGATATAGCTGATTTCGCTTCAATCTTTATTTTTAGAGATTTAGCGTTACACAACTTGATTTCTTGGTGCAGATCGACTTGATGATATTTGGAGATGGACCAGTTTTCAGAAGTAACGCATCTTTCTGACCTGAAGCCGTTTGGGGTTGTCTTTGCCTTACCATCTTCATCTGAGCCTGCACATCAGAGAAGTTTAGCAGGTACATCTCATTTCTACTCTTAACATTCAGGAACTTAGCAAATCTGGATCCATGACGCTGCTATTGCTTCTTACGTGGATGTAAATGTGTATGTTTGTCTGTTTGACGGCTTAGCTTACGCCTTTCATAACAAATTTGAAAGCTATAGCTCTGAGCCAAACTCTTTGTTCACTAGCATCAACCCCAAAATAGTTGGAGGTAAGGAAAATACTTTTTTCTTATGTGTCCCGCATTTAAACATGACTTATTGCCCACAAATAGGATATAACAGTTACCATAATGAAGAATCAGAACCACCATGCAACTCAAGCTCTTCAATTTACTATGGAGGCCAAGAAAAATATTCTTCTACAACGACTACTACCAAAAATACTGTAAGTCGTAGTCACGCCTATCATACACATAAAACCTACGTGATTAACTTAACCAAACTTATATTCTTTACAAATATGTGTAGTCCCTATATGTATTATTAGTTTCAAGATTCTGCTTTTCTTCTTTATCTTTAACTTATGAAGTACATGAAAAATGGAGAGGAAGGTGATTCCAATAGCTCATCACGAGGAAATTGGTGGGAACGAATCATTGTTTTCCTATCCAAACTTAAAGATTTATTTATTTTACAAGGTTATATCATTTTTCAGAATTTATTAGTTTTCTTAAATTATATTTGGAACAACATGCAATCCTGATTTTGAACAATTACTAAGGTATTTACATATATTAAATGAAATGGATGTTCCATTCGGATTAAGATCCTATGCTTTTTGGTAATTATTTCACCTAAAGATATAAAAATGAAATCTAAACATTGTGGATACAAATATCAGCTTATCAAGTTATCCCAAGGCACTTTTTTGTTGGTGTGTAGTTAATATTTTCTTTTAGGCACACGAATTTTAAAAATATATCTCTGATCCAATATTTATTACAGTTTTGTAGGGAATTAAGAGACATCATCGTATTATCTTAATATGAAATTTGAAGGATGGTTATGAGATAAAAACGAGTATATTTAGTCCAAAAAAATAAAAATAAAAGGAAAAGTATATATAAAGAGTATATTGTATAAAAGAAGAGTGACTCTTTCTTTACATGTTGATTTTGTTTGTTTACAAACGCAACAACAGTCTAACACTAAAGATAAACCTCTTTCTGATGATATTGTTTGTCTAATATTGTCTATGTGAAACGCTTTACGAATTATTGAAGTAGTACTTTATATTATATCATAATGAAGTATGTGTGTTACTGGTATTAAAAATCGCAAGTTCAATGATATTATTGAAAAGGTGTGATAGCATTGTTTGTTCCCCCTCCTATTCAATGTGGGATATTATTTCATGTTAACCATATTTTTATCAAAGTTGAGGGGTGAGAAATTTGTTGGAAAAAGCTAACATTGATAAGTTGGTTGGAAGAAAGACTATAATATAGACTCATTAAGAAAACCTTGCATAGAGTATGACTTAGAAAAATCAAGTGCTACCAGCCCGTTTTACAAGAAACAAAGGCTATATGCCATCCAAACAATATTAACAAGCGTCGCCAGAAATCCTATCTCTTTAAGCGAATGACTAAGGTCATTTACTTTATTTGATACATGACCAGAAAATGTTTTATCTTATGCTAATATTTTATAATTCACTAACTTTTATGTACTCCACCAGTCAAATATATCTTGAGTTTATGTTTGGACATAATTTTTTTAAAAAAACATTCATTCCTTCATGAAAACTATTAAATCTCATCTTACTCAAACAATATAATTTGTAAACAGTACATTTATACAATAAATAGTTAATACAATGCGTCAACTCTAAACCAAACATGTGTCCACCATGCAAAATTTATTACAACTTATATGAATATATTCCATTACAATAATACAACACTTTGGCATCCACCCCAATATCAAATACATCGGATATATTACAAATATAACAAAATATCTGCAAGAGAAATAATACATGAGAATAGCATGAATTGCAAACAACCCGCGCTTCGCGCGGGGCACACCACTAGTAACAAAATAAAACTAAGGAAAGTTTGTAAGCTTAATGCAATAAAATAAGCAAAATCAGAAAGAAAAATCCAAAAAAAAGACAAGATAATTGTAGATGATTACATTAATCAATAATTTAATGTTACCCACAAACATTCTTTATTTTTATATAGTACTCCATCTTTTTCATAATAATCCATGTTTAGAAAAAATACTTAGTTTCCAAAAGATTTATATTTTACATTTTCATTGCAAGTAATAATGATAAATTTTAGATTCCAAAATCATTAACTTGGTTTACTAAACTTTGATTGACTAAAAGTTATGAGAAATAACTAATTACAAAAAAATATGCATTTATAATCTAAAATTTATGCATTTTCTTAATATGTGTGAAAACTCTAAAACATATATCATTTTGAAACGGAGGGAGTATAATGTTGTTACCATTTTCACAGATTTACATTTATTTATTAATAATATAAATATTCTATTTGAAAACTATCATTATTCAAAATATTATGATTTCTCAACTTTATTGTAGTAAATTAAAATAATTCTAAATTGGAAAATAATTCAAATTAAAGAAATGCATAAATTTAAACAAAAAAAAAAATAGAAATGTTTCCTAGTAACAAAAATTCATAAAAAAGGTTGCTAAGTATAGTTTTATTTTACGAGAGTTTCGGATCTATTCTATTAAAAAAAAATCATGACCTATTGATAAATGTTATGTTTCAACTATTTTAATACCATATAATCTATTTAAAATAAACTAAATATTATGTAACTGAATTAAATAAACCAATTTTATAATCGTAATTACTTTTTTATTAATTAACACATAATTTCCAATTTTCATCCCAAGATTCTTGGTACCAACAAATATACTACAACAATTTTAAAAAAAAAATATTTACCGACAGTTATATATTAACAAATATTTTTATATCATGTGAATTGTATATTACTAACAGTTATATTAAAATAACAAATATCCTTTTTTTGTTTATATCAAATGAAATTATTAGTCTATAGATCTCAGATTAAAATTAACTTTGATATATATATTTTAAAAAATCCTTTCACACTACAACAACATAATTTACATCATAACCCAAAAAGTTATAATTTATTCGTCGGTATATTCATTTATTCGAATTTTAATGTCTACACAAATTTTAAGCTTCTCAATTCACAAATCAAATGATGTTAAAATAGATTTTAACGAGTTTTAAGTGAACATTTCATATAAATAAATATTCGTTTAAACTCATTTATTTTAACAGATTTAAATGAACTTTAATAGAAATAAAACTAATTTTATTTTATATTACTATTCAAATCCATTGTATATTATATGTATGATTCAAATTTTTTTACATTACAATATAAAAACATCCATTCTATTAAACCCAGTTCTAATTACAATATATATATATATATATATATATTTTATTAAATTATATAGGTAACAAAACGTTTTCTAAATTTGTTATATATTTTTATAAAATATTACATAAGTTTTTTTGTCAATAATTATAATCGGTACAATTAAGTAACTATTAATTAAATATAATATGTTGTAAATTTAAAAATAAAATTTATTAAATAATTTATAAAATACATTATGTCACAAGTGTATAGTTATGCAACTTAACATATTTAATGTAGTTATCAAAAATTATATTAAATTAAATTTATATTAAACACAAATAGAATTATAAAAATTCGAACTAAAAAAATAAAAAATTTCAAAAAATTAAACAAAAATATACCCGTCTTTCTCATAATCTAGTTTAGAAATTCTTAAAAATAAGAAAACTCATGTAATTATGTGTGCAAGGCCGATAGATCACGCCTTAAGCCTATGATGCAATATTCCCCATCATGGGAGTTTGTAACGTCGAGCCTACACTTCCACAATCATCGAATGATTTTCGATATTAGTGCTTTTATTACATTCCCTTAATATCGATTCCAAATAATAATTGCAGTAACGCACAAGCATTAATTACTCATTATTCTTTTTGAATCTTATTAATTTATCCACAGAGTCAACAACATTTACGATGGTTAACTAATGTAAAGTTTAAGATTTAGAGTTAGGTAGTAGAATTTTAGAAATAAAGTTTAAAATTTTAAAATAAAACAATTAAACAATATTTAATTATTTTTTCTTTAAAATATATTTTTACTATAAAAATTTTTAATAAATCTATTTAAAATATTTGCCTTTCCAAATAATAATTGCAGTAACGCCACAAGCATTAATTACTCATTATTCTTTTTTGGATGTTATTAATTTATGCACAGAGTCAACAACATTTACCATATATCGCAACTTCTTCCACATTTACAACGAAAGGAGGAAGAAGATGAAGCTTAAATGGGAATCAATCTCTACGCTTCACCAAAACGTCTTCCTCGTCAAGGTCCTCGCTGCCATTTTCATAACCGTCTCGCTTTCCGCTTTCTACGCCGTCCGCTTCGGCCATGTTTCCCCCGGTTCAAGTGTCGGTGACCGGAATCTCCGATCCTCAATCTCTCCACCGTCGGTTATCATATCGGAGAACGAGGATCTACTCCCCATCGGTATGATCAACCACATTAGCCTTCACATTCGTTGTGTCTGTCATCTAGGGATTTAGAGAGATTAGTGTTTGATCATTTAGCTTAAGCTTGTTCAGTTGTTATGGTTCTTGATTCGTTTTTTTGAATCTCATCGGCTGTGTGTTTATGGTTGTTTCTCGAGCTATTTAGATAAGAGTTTACAATAGTGTTGAATCTGTGTTTTGTTGTATTAGATAAGAGTTGCAGTAGTGTTGAATCTGTGTTTGTTGTATTAGATAAGAGTTTGCAACAGTGTTGAATCTGTGTTATGTTGTATTAGATAAGAGTTTGCAAGTGTTGAATCTGTGTTATGTTGTATTAGATATTGAGGTGGAGGAAGTGTGATCTCTTCACTGGGAAATGGATCAGAGACCCTTTGGGGACCAATCTACACAAACGGCTCATGTGGTGTCGTCGTAGATAGTCACCAGAACTGCAATCACCAATGGTCGGCCTGACTCGGGTTTTCTCTACTGGAAATGGAAGCCTAATGACTTGTTCTTTGCCCCCGCTCGACTCTCTTAGTTTCTGCAGCTTATGAGGAACAAGTCTTGGGCTTTCATTGGTGACTCCATTTCTCGTAACCATGTCGAGTCTTTGCTTTGCATGCTCTCCACAGTAAGGGACTGCAACTTTTTTTAAATGGGTTGCTTTTGCTTTTCTCTTTGTAGAGGTTTAGTGTTTTTGTTTTCCATGTTTTTCAGGTTGAGGAAACCGGTTGAAGTGTACCACGACGAGGAATACAGATCTAAGCGTTGGCTTTTTCCTTCTCACAATCTGACAGTATCCAACATTTGGTCTCCGTTTCTTGTTCAAGCCGCCATTTTTGAAGACTCAAGAGGTGTCTCATCAGCTGCAGTCCAGCTTCACCTTGATATACTCGACAAGACATGGACTGATCTGTTTCCCAGCATTGACTATGCCATCATATCTTCCGGGAATGGTTCTTGAAAACCGCAATCTACCACGAGAATGCTAATCCTGTTGGCTGCCATGGCTGCCCGCAAAGTTCTAACATAACGGACTTAGGATTCGACTATGCTTACAATACATCATTGCGCCATGTGATGGACTTCATTGCAAAATCCAACAGTAAAGGCATGGTTTTCTTCCGGACTTCGATACCTGATCACTTTGAAAACGGTGAATGGCATAACGGAGGGACATGTAAGAAGACAGAACCGGTGAACGAGGGTGAGGTCGAGATGAAAGTTGTGAACAAGATCTTGAGAGATGTTGAGATTAGTCAGTTCCAGAGGGTGGTTACGGAGATGGGTCAGGAGGCTGGGAATTTCAAGCTTCTGGATTTTGCAGGAATGTTGCTGACTCGACCAGATGGGCATCCCGGTCCGTATCGAGAGTTCAGGCCGTTTGATAAGGACAAGAACGCAAAGGTACAGAATGATTGTCTGCATTGGTGCTTGCCTGGTCCGATTGATTACTTGAATGATGTTATATTGGGGATCATAGTAAATGGTTGAGCCGGGAAAAACCAGTTTGATTGTATCTTAGTAAATGTCTGAAACGAAAAAGACACCGGTTTGGTCTTCGTGTAAATTGATAAAGTTGAAAGAGGTTGCATAGAGCTTCATTTGAAGATTTAAAACCCGGTTTGGTTCGCGATAGCTATTATTATGGATCGATTTTTGTAAGTGAAACTGTTCGTGGTTTTTCTGTTATGTTAAAAAGTAAGAGATTTCGAGTTAATATGGAAAATATTTGTTATAAAATATTTATGATTTTATTAGATTGAGAAATCTTAAAAAGGGCAGAATTTTTATACCCGTAGAGAGAAGATAATACTAATATAAATAAACTATCAGAGAGAGAATTCTTATAAGAGGGAGAAGAGAAGGTGTGATTTTCGACGATCGCGAAACGATCGTTTATATAGAAGTGAAAAAGTAAGTTACTGTGCGTGCATAGTGACGGTGGGCTCCACACAATAATATTTACTCTGCGCGTATTGCTGACTTTGTATTCTTCACGTTTATAACACTCCCCCTTGGAGACCAGTGTCACAATCGTCTTTTGCTTAACGTCTTTGTTGCCTCGTTAAAAACCTTTCAAAAAAAAACCCAGTGGGAAAAACCCTAGTAAGGTAAAAAGAGTGCAACCACGTAAGCTCCCCCTCGAATGATTAGTCATAAGTCCTTCTGATGCCGCATTCCAATGTTATGGACATGTTTTCTGAATATTGAGGTTGGAAGTGATTTTGTGAAGAGGTCAGCTGCATTGTCGCATGATCGAATATATCTTACTTCAATCTCTTTATTTCTTTCGAGCTCTTGAGTATAGGAGAAGAACTTTGGATGTATATGTTTTGTCCTATCGCTTTTGATATATCCTTCCTTCATTTGAGCAACACATGCCGCATTATCTTCATATAAGATAGTTGGCTCCGTACTTTCGTCAATCCCACTACTTGTACATATGTGTTGGTTTATTGATCTTAACCATACACACTCTCTACTTGCTTCATGGAGTGCGATCATCTCGGCGTGATTTGAAGATGTGGCCACGAGTGTTTGTTTCTGAGAGCGCCAAGATATAGCAGTGCCTCCGATCGTGAAAACGTATCCTGTTTGCGACCGAGCTTTATGTGGATCTGAAAGGTATCCTGCATCTGCAAAACCAACCATTTGACCTTTTGAATCTTTTGGATAAAACAAGCCCAAATCAATGGTCCCTTGGAGGTAACGAAAGACATGCTTAATTCCATTCCAATGTCTTCGTGTGGGAGATGAGCTGAATCTTGCCAAAAGATTAACGGCAAATGATATATCAGGCCGTGTGCAGTTTGTAAGATACATTAACGCTCCGATTGCACTTAGATATGGTACTTCAGGACCAAGTATCTCTTCATTTTCCGCAGATGGTCGAAATGGATCATTTTCAATGTTAAGTGATCTTACGATCATCGGGGTGCTAAGAGGATTTGATTTATCCATATTAAAGTTTCAATACTCTTTTAGTATATATTGATTGATGCACGAATATATCATTTTGAGAATGCTCAATTTGTAGGCCAAGACAATACTTTGTTTGTCCGAGATCTTTCATCTCAAATTCTCCTTTCAGATAGTCTGATGCCTTTTGTATTTCCTTCTGAGTTCCAATAATATTAAGATCATCAACATACACTGCGATTATCACAAATCTGGATGTTGTTTTCTTGATGAAGACACATGGGCATATAGGATCGTTCACGTATCCTGCTTTTGTTAAATGTTCACTGAGACGGTTATACCACATACGTCCAGACTGTTTTAACCCATATAGTGATCTTTGTAATTTTATCGCACATAGCTCTTTAGATTTTGAGCTTAATGCTTCTGGCATTTTAAATCCATCAGGAACTTTCATGTAGATATTAGTATCTAATGATCCATATAGATATGCTGTGACAACATCCATGAGACGCATCTCGAGATTTTTATCAGCGGCTAGACTCATCAGGAATCTAAATGTGATTGCATCCATAACAGGAGAATATGTTTCTTCATAGTCAATTCCAGGTCTTTGAGAAAAGCCTTGAGCCACAAGACGAGCTTTGTATCTCGTAACCTCATTTTTCTCATTTCTCTTTCGAACGAAAACCCATTTGTATCCAACTGGTCTCACATCTGCAGGTGTGAGTACAATAGGTCCAAATACTTCTCGCTTATTAAGTGAATCAAGTTCGGTTTGTATTGCATCTTTCCATTGTTTCCAATCATGTCTCTTTTGACATTCATAAACAAATTTTGCTTCTGGATCTTCGATTTCCTCATTTATTTCTGTTGACACAATATATGAGAAAACATCATCGACATCATCCTTTTCATTTCTTTTCCATATCTTCTTATTGTGGATATAGTTGATGGAAATCTCATGATTCATTTCTGATTCATGATGTTCCATTTTGTCAGTATCCTCATCATTTGTTCCTTCCAAAATACTTTCTGCTAATTTGGGTGTGTCATTTATCTCGACATCTTTTTGTTTTCTGGAATTTTTATTCTTAGAACCAGCAGGTCTCCCACGCTTCAGACGTGTTTTGGATTCACGTGTATCATTTGCTTTTCCTTGCTCATTTGTTATTTTGATACAAGCAGGAGCATTTGCAGCTGGTATATGAGATTTAGTTACCGTCTTGGTATCCGCAAACGCATCAGGTAGCTGATTTGCTATACTCTGTAAATGCATAATTCGTCGAACTTCTAGTTCTGACTCTTTAGTAGGAGGATCAAGATATAACAATGAAGGTACACTCCATTTAATCTCATTTCCTATGTTTTTGTTATCTCCCCCTAGAACTGGGAATACTTTCTCATCAAAATGACAATCGGCAAAACGTGCCGTAAAGACATCACCCGTCTGTGGTTCTAGGTACCGTATGATTGATGGAGAATCATAACCAACATATATTCCCAATCTCCTTTGTGGTCCCATTTTTGTACGTTGTGGTGGTGCTACAGGCACATATACTGCGCAACCAAAGATTCTTAAATGAGAAATGTTTGGTTCTCGACCAAACGCTAATTGTAGTGGAGAATACTTATGGTACGCACTTGGTCTGATCCGAATGAGTGTTTCTGCATGCAAAATAGCATGTCCCCATACAGAGGTAGGAAGTTTTGATCTCATGATCAATGGCCTTGCAATCAATTGCAGTCGCTTAATTAAAGATTCAGCCAAACCATTTTGCGTATGAACATGAGCCACAGAATGTTCAACTTCAATTCCTGTTACCATACAATAATCATTGAATGCTTGAGATGTGAACTCACCAGCGTTGTCTAGTCTAACTCTTTTAATGGTATAATCAGGAAACTGGGCTCGCAGTTTGATTATCTGAGTTAAAAATCTTGCAAATGCCATATTTCGAGATGACAATAGACAAACGTGTGACCATCTACTGGATGCGTCAATTAATACCATAAAATACTGGAATGGTCCACAAGGTGGATGTATTGGTCCACATATATCGCCTTGAATTCTTTCAAGGAACTTTGGTGATTCCTTATCAATTTTGGTTGGCGATGGCCTTATGATCAATTTTCCAAGAGAACATGCAACACATGTCATTTTATTGCCTTGAGAAATCTCTTGGATTTTCAGTGGATGGCCATGTGAGCTTTCTATGATTTTACGCATCATTGTGGTGCCTGGGTGACCGAGGCGATCATGCCATAATGTGAACTCTTCTGGATTTTGTTTCACTATAATATTTGATTCGATTTCATCGATATAAGTATGATGCAATCCTGAAGGGAGTTCTGGGAACTTCTCCAATATGTGTTTTCTCCCACATTTATCAGAAGTTACATATATGTACTTCTTTCCATCCTCAGTTGCAGACTGAGTATCATATCCGTGAAGATATATGTCTTTAAAACTCAACAAATTTCTTTTGGAATTCGGAGAATATAGAGCATTGTTTATGGAGAATTTTGTTCCATTTGGTAATGTAAAGTTTGCTTTACCAGTTCCTTCAATCACGTCTGCAGGACCTGATATCGTATTGACAAAAATTCTTTTTGGTTTTATATCAGAGAAATATCTCTTTTGTCTCAGAATAGTGTGCGTTGTTCCACTATCTGGTATACAAATTTCTCGAACCCGTTTCTTGGATTTTGTTCCATTAGCATTGTGATCCATGTCTGTAATTGTCATAAACGTTAATAAAAAGAAAAACATGAAATCATTTATATATTAATCATATAAGAAACACACATAATAATTATACATTACTGTGATGTTAAAGACATCATTATTTGCTTAAACAGGAAAATTATACATAACAATACTGGGACTATTCAATAGTCTTATTACAAGCATTTCAGTTCTCTTCAGGAGTAATCTAGTCCAGCTCATTTGCGAAATCAGAGGCTTCGAGGTACGTTGTCCCCTCAAAATTTTCGGTGAGATTCACTTCTTTAGCTTTGCCTTTCGTAGACTCTTTATATAACTTACACAGATGTGGAGGAGTACGACAGGTACGGGACCAATGTCCTTTACATCCACATCTGTAACAAACAGTTTCATGTTTCTGAGTGGTATCCACTTGGGTTTCTTTACCCTTAGAAACTTGTTCGGATCTTACCCATTTGTTAGATCCTCTCCATTTGGGACTGTAAGGTTTTCCACGTTTGTTGTTGAAACGGCGACCACGATTCCAATTTGTTTGGATTCTCCTCTCTGAGTTTTCTATCGCCGTAGCATTCACTTCGGGGAATGCCTTCGCTCCTGTAGGTCGAGAATTGTGGTTTTTAATCAGGAGCTCATTGTTCTTTTCAGCCAACATGAGCGCAACCATCAATTCAGAAAATCTCGTGTACCCACATTTTCTGTAAATTTCGGGTAGGAAGTGAAGTTGTTTGTGGAAAGTGTTGTATGTTTTATTCATCATTTCTGCCTCAGAGACAGGGTTACCACAGTACTTCAGTAGTGAAACTATCCTCAGGACGGCAGAATTGTATTCCTCTACCTTTTGAAAATCTTGAAACCTCAGGTTTTTCCACTCTTCTAGAGCGTGAGGGAGATTGATTTCCTTCTGGTTATCGAACCGCTCTTTTAAAGCTTGCCACAGGTCAGCTGGGTCCTCTATGCTCGCATAGTCATGCGTAACATTCTCATCAAGGTGTTTCTTCAGGAAAATTATCGCTTCAGCCTTATGCTCAGGCGGCGATTTGTTACCGATTATAATCGTCTCGGTTAACTTTTTCATCACCAGGTAGGGTTTCACGTTGGTGACCCATCCGACGTAATTTTCACCAGTTATTTTGAGAGCCGGAAACTGAAGATGCTCAATTCTTGCCATTTGTATTTCTAAAAACACAACATAATAAATTTTATTAGAATTTCATATTATTTAAAATGAACCGTTTACATTAATCATGCAAGCAATTACAAAGAAAAACACCGCATAGAAAAGCATAGCAATATTTATGTTAAACTCTATCGGAGTAAATTCTCCAACACAAAGACCGTAAACACCAACAAAAATTATAACCGCACACAAAACTAAAAGCAAACGAATCATCCTATTTTTTTCAGAAAAAGAAAGAAAATCGGAAGAAAATTATTTGAAGGTTTTTGAGAGGAGATGAAATGTTATGATGAATTGAATGAATGAAAGATGAGTGTATTTATAGATGAAAATACTGTTCATAGCCGTTTGAAAAAGGGTAAAATTTTGAAAAAATTATTTGTGACCGTTGGGATTAATTTTTTTAGTTATTATTATTTTATTTCATTTATATATATATTTTTGAACCAAAAATCGGTCTAAAAATATCATAATAATCAGTCAACCAAATTTAGTAAATTTCATAATAATTTATATAGGTTGCCTAACATTTATATAATATTCATAACATGCAATTATCAATATTATTATGGTGATAAAATTATTTTGTTAAATTATTAAACAAATTATGCGGCGGCACAGCCAAGCCAATAATTATAGTGTATTTATCAATCATGGTTTATTAATGAGATTAAACAAATTATGCGGCGGCACAGCCAAGCCAATAATTATAGTGTATTTATCAATTATGGTTTATTAATGAGGCGACATACCGCCCGCATCAATATATATAAATAATATAAATTAAAACAACCACTATAAAATAATAAATAGTAATAAAGGCGGTATACCGACCATTATAGCAGGGTAAATATGATACATATAAATTTTACCAAATTGCAGAGTGATCGTGCTGATAACGTGTTATAAAATATTTATGATTTTATTAGATTGAGAAATCTTAAAAAGGGCAGAATTTTTATACCCGTAGAGAGAAGATAATACTAATATAAAATAAACTATCAGAGAGAGAATTCTTATAAGAGGGAGAAGAGAAGGTGTGATTTTCGACGATCGCGAAACGATCGTTTATATAGAAGTGAAAAAGTAAGTTACTGTGCGTGCATAGTGACGGTGGGCTCCACACAATAATATTTACTCTGCGCGTATTGCTGACTTTGTATTTCTTCACGTTTATAACAAAATACGGTTAAAAAAAAAAACAATATATGTTGTACCATTACATTTATTTAATTTCTTCTTTATTCTCCTACAACTAACATAGTTATTATTAAATATATATTATATCTAACCAATTATTTTAGTATTTTCAAAATAAAATATCTAAAAGATATTCTTAAATATATTTTCCTAAGATTAGATTTTAATAATATATTTTACTTAAAATGTAAATATACATTTATTTTTAATATTTATTTATAAATAATAAAATTCATAATTAATATTAACTATAACTAAAACGAATATTAATTCATTTTTCATTTATATAATAAGAAATAAAATTTCTATAAAATTTCTATATATAATTTGTATTCATAATTAAATTACTAAACTAAGTAATAAATATAAAGTAACTTAATCCATTTATTAACTATTTTATAAATTATAAAATAACATCATCAAATATATTCATGAATTTTACAACATACTGCAATTTATTAAAAAAATATTAAAATACGATATCTAAACTAATAAATAATTCATATGTTAATATATATATATATATAAATTAAAATATTAAAAATAATGTAATATATTTATCAAGTATGAGATGAGTAAAATGAGAATATTTAATTTGTATTGTAATTCTGACAAATACATATAATAATAATAATAATATAAACTTCTACCAATATAAAAAATTAAAATAAATTGTACTGTAGTTTAAAATTTTAAAATATAAATAACATTGATACGAGGAAGGTTATATAAATAAACTATCTTATTTTCATAAAAATATATTCATATAAATTTTAATTTTATCATATAGACTTTTGATACAATTTTTTTTATAAAAAGATACATATATATAAGACTTTTAATTTTGAGTAAATAAGTTTTTGAATAAAAATCAATCTCGCGCTTTAAGTACGGGTCAAAATCTAATAATAAACATTATTATTATATATATAATAAAAGAAAATTAATAAATATTAAAAATTCTAATGTGAATAATGAAATTAAATTAAAAATTAATAATAAACCAAAACTAAACATCGAAAAATTCTAATAATATGTGAACAATAAAAATAAACTAAATAAATAAATAAGCAATTATATTTATTTTAAACTCAAATCACTAAATTGTAGTAACTGTATACGAATCGTTGATACTCAAATATAGTTGTATTTTAGTATGCATACTCTCAAATAGTGATCCATTACGCTTACAACAAAATGATAAATTAGTTTGACTAAAAATCTGTACGGCTAACTTTTCTAAAATTAGAGCATCATATTCATAATATATCAACCATTCATGTAAGCACTCATAAATTAGAAACTTTAAATATAAAAATTTAAGTCAAATTGTATTACATAATGGGTAATTCATAGGTTCAACCGATAACAGGGTCCCACGTTTTAGCGGGTTTTTTACGAGTTTTATAAAAAATTTAAATAACGAGTTTTAAAAAAAATAAACCGGATTACATATAATGATTGGTTTTATCGGTTTAACTGTGGGTCCGGATCGTGCTTTAGAACACTTAATATAATGCTTCATGTGTAATATTTAAATGTAGATACATTATCAAAAATATAAATTTATATTATAAAAATTTAGTTTGTTTTAAAAATAATCTCGCGCTTTCAAAATCTAGTATTCTATTTAAACATAATCATGATCTATTGATAAATGTTATGTCTAACTAATTATTTAATAAATCCATTTAAATAGTCATAGCCACCTTCTCAATATTGATACATATTATGAATAATTATTTATTTATTCTCTTAACAATAACTAACTTCCTACATTTAATTTACAACCTCTTTTTTTATTTCTTATATTCTTGGAATCAATAGCTCTCATTTATATTAACTAGAACCCACAAATACAAAAATTAAGTATAAATTAGAATTCATGAAATAATATAGAATAACAACACTTATTTAATATTTGTTAATAATTATTATTTATATTAATAATTTTATGTTAAATGGTAGTCCCTCTACTAATAATAAGTTGTAAATAGTAATTCTAAGATTTAATCATTTCAAGACTCATTAATTATTTATTAGTAGTTATTATTTATATTAGTTTAATATTTATTAATTAGATCACTAAAATAAAATCAAGTTGAAATAACAAATGAGTAAATCAACAAAACCACAATGTGGCTAAATTATCTCAAATTCTTAAAAATAGTTTTATTTGAAATAGAAAAAATAAATCATATAAAATAAATTTAATAAAATTATAGAAAACTTTAAAACACACAAAAATGAATTTTATCAATGCATGAAGGGTTAAAATATAAAATATTTTATTTAATTCGAAATATTAACAATAAAATCAGTGTGAAACAAATTTAACAACGGATAAATAAACAAAATCATAATATGTTATAATTATTTGGTATCTTCAAAAATTAGTGAGACCTAAAATAACAAAAAGCCATATAAATAAATTTAAAATAATTTTCATAAAAGTTAACAATATATAATTTATTAAAAAACATAATTTTCATTACGTAAAATATTTTTTCAACAAAAAAATATTATTTCCGTGCCTTTTAAGTGCGAGTCAAATATATACCCAGAATCTAGTTAATACTATAATCTTGTTTGAAATGTTCAAACAAAAATGTATTCTAAACCGGTTAATTAAATTGGTTTAGAGGGAAAGTCTAGTCAAAAACTCATAAAGGTACGAAAAATAAAATCTGCATCACCTTCGGACGCCACAAGATTATTAAATCCACAAAAGTATCAGTTTGAATTTCGAAAATTTTGACCGTTGCTTTTCCTCCTATATAATGCCGTTGACTCACTAAACCCTAATCCTCAAAGCCTCCATTTGTCTCTTAACCTTTAGCTACACACTCTTTACTTAGTCTCTTCTTACAATGGCGACAGTGGTAGATCCTGCTCCTGCTAAGGAAATCGAGGAACAGCAGAAAAGCGTTGAAGCAGAAGAATGAGATCGTGGAGTCACCGTTGTTATCGCCAGCCAAGGGGAAAGAATCGAAGTCTTACGAGAAAGACTGATGGAGATGCAGGCGATGTTGGAGAAGATGAAGATCGAGAAGGAGAAAAACAGAGGATCTCCTGAAGGAGAAGGAAGAGATCCTAAGGAAGAAGGAGGATGAACTCGAAACAAGGGAAGTGGAGCAAGAGAAGCTTAAGGTGGAGCTGAAGAAACTTCAAAAGATGAAGGAGTTCAAGCCTAACATGGTAACAGTTTCTTAAATCTATCTCTGGTTCTCCTCTCTAGATTGATATTTGGTCTGTCTGTTTATGTTAAATGACTTTGCTTCTGTCTCTGTCTGTTCCTGACATTGCTTTATGTCTCTGTCTGTTTTTGATATATTTCTTTGTTCAGACTTTTACTTTATGTCAATCTTTGGCTCAAATTGAAGAAGAGAAGAAGGGGGAGAAGAAGAAGAAGGATTGTCCTGAGACAAAGAGACCATCAACGCCATACATCTTGTGGTGCAAGGATAATTGGAACGAAGTTAAGAAGGAGAATCCAGACTCTGACTTCAAGGAGACTTCGAACATTCTTGGTGCTGAGTGGAAGACGAGAAGAAGCCTTACGAAGAGAAGTATCAGGCTGATAAGGCAGCTTATCTCCAGGTTATTACAAAGGAGAAGCGAGAGAGGGAAGCCATGAAGCTACTGGAAGATGAGCAGAAGCAGAAGACTGCTATGGAGCTGCTTGATCAGTATCTCCACTTTGTTCAAGAAGCTGAACAAGACAACAAGAAGAAGACAAAGTAAAAAAAAAACTGAACTATTTCACTCGAGAACTGGTTTGATGGTGTAATAATAAGCAAGATAACTGACTGTGTTTTCTCGTGTTGTAGGAAGGTGAAGGATCCTCTGAAGCCTAAACAGCCCATCTCTGCTTACCTAATCTATGCAAATGAGAGGAGGGCTGACCTACGAGAAGACAACAAGAGCGTTATAGAGGTAAAGTAAGAAATTCATAATCTTCTTTGATTAATTGTCACTTGAAACTGTTGAAGCTAAGTTGTGTGGGTGGATTGGTGAGTACAGGTTGCCAAGTTAACGGGAGAGGAGTGGAAGAACTTGTCTGAGGAACAAAAGGCTCCCTACGATAAGGTCTTGATCCACATCAATAGCCTTGTTGTGTTGAGAAGTAAAGATTCTGACGGATTCTGTAACTTTTTTGAACAGATGGCGAAGAAGAACAAGGAGATATACCTGCAAGAGATGGAAGGATACAAGAGGACTAAGGGAAGAAGAAGCTATGAGCCAGAAGAAAGAAGAAGAGGAACTCATGAAACTCCACAAACAAGAAGCTCTCCAACTTCTCAAGAAGAAGGAGAAAACTGACACATCATAATGGTTGCTAACTTTCACTTCACATTCCTTTAGCTATTAGTAAGAAAAAATATATTGGGTTAAGTCAGTTGACTAACTAAAACACCATGTTGATTGCAGAAGAAGAAAGAAACGACGAAGAACAAGAAGAAGAATGAGAATGTGGATCCGAACAAACCAAAGAAGCCTGCTTCTTCATTCTTTCTCTTCTGGTAATAAAAAATACAACACACAAACAGTCAGATCCCAGATTGTTATTTTTCCAACTGTTTAACAAAAACAATGTGTGACAGCAAAGACGCAAGGAAGAGTTTGGCAGAAGAGCACCCTGGGATCAACAATTCAACTCTTACTGCCCACATTTCATTGAAATGGAAGGTATATATATATATACTATTGAACCTGATGAGTCTTAAGTAATTTTATAAGAATGGATTGTTAATTGTGAGATTCATTTGTTGTAGGAACTGGGTGAAGAAGAAAGGCAAATGTAAAATAGAAAAGCAGCAGAGTTAATGGATGCGTACAAGAAAGAAGTGGAAGAATACAACAAGACCAAGGCTACGTAGTAGAGGAATACTACTAACTCGGTAGTTGGGGAAATGAGAAATGTTCAAGTTTGCTCTTATGCAGAATGATCACCTGCTTTTTCTTATTGGTTTGTTTCTCATATTTGAAATTTTCACTCTCTCAATTGTGTTGAATTACTTTAACCTATGGCACCTGTAACAATCTTTTTTTTTTAAGAAAAAATTATTAGAATAACATAGAAAAATTGTTATATGACTAGAATATCATGTCTTTTAAAAAGTTACTAGAATGTTTGTAAATCGCTTAGTAAATTACAATTAAAACCATTGGTTAGTTTTTTTAATTAACTTATTTATAATAAAAAATAATTAAAATTATTAACAAATCTACGTCAGTAATGAACTATAATCAATGTCATTAATACAATTCATATCACTAATAATTGTGATTAAAAGAGTGAAAAAACAATCAAACGACGCTTAAATTAAATTTCATTCGCGCGATTAAACTCTCTTGTTGTTTTTGTCGGAAATCTTCTCTGAAATCGTCTTCTCCAAACTCATTTTCTTCAAATCGTCTTCTACTCAATCATCCATAATCGTCCTCTCTGCAAGCGTCGTCTCCGAAATCGTATTCTTTGATATGCTTCAACGCTTTTCTTTTGAGTTTTTCGAGTTTTGGCTGAGTTATGAGTTATTGATGGCTGGGTTATGATATATTTGATGATTGCGTTATGAGTTATTTGATGGCTGAGTTATGATATATTTGATGTCTGGGTTATGAGTTATTTGATGACTGAGTTATGATATATTTGATGGTTGAGTAATAAAATGGCAAATAAGAGCTAGTGACATGGATGATGACATGAAAAATCGGTTAGTCAGCCATAAAACGAACACATAACTCAACCTAAATAAATCAGTCATCAAGTACAACGTAAGTCAGCTGAAACGTAAATATTATTTTAGTAATTATTTTTTTGCTAATAAATCAGCCGTAACTAGGATGGAAAATCATAAGTCAGGCGTATCGTCAAATAAATCAGTCGTCAAATGAATGTTATTCTAGTAATAAATCTTTCGCTAATAAGTCATTTGTAATTAAGCTGAGTTTACTGTTAATCCACCCAATTACGACTGATTAATATAACTCAGCCGTAACAACCTCGCATAACTCAGCCGTAAATTTAATAACTCCGCCAGACAATGATTATTAAATTAGCCGGCAAAACATAACTCAGCGGTGTCTTAACTATAATTCAGCCGAATTTTCGAGAAATCAACCTGCTAATGTATAAGTCAGCTGTAACTTGTGTCCGTAAGTCAGCCCTATCCCATAAATCAGCCATATTTCTGTAAATCAACAATCACTAACGGCTAACTTATGTTCGTAAGTCAACCGTGTTATTTAACTCAGCCGCAACGTAACCATAACTTAGCCGTAACGAAGTTTGTAGCGCTTTACGGCTGAGTTCATTAATACATGTTAGTGCATTCTTACGTGGTGCTGGTTTTTGCTTACATGACATTAAAAAAGTAATGGTATTCTTGTAAATACGTTTTTTTCTCACAACGTAAAAAAAGGACACGCTAGGTATTACAAAAATGACAGTAATAAAAAAACTTTTTTGTATGATTTTGGTAATATGTCATAAAATATGTAATATTTGAGTAAGCTTCCCTTTTTTAATTGAATGCTAAATTTTACATTTACGATGCTTTATATGAAAGAATAAAGATTGACTTTTTATAACCTATACTTTCTATGATCTTAAATCTGATTAGTTGAAAACCAGTATCCGAGACCATCACCCAAATGTGTGCTTCCTATTCTCTGTATTGAAGTAAATCTGTTTCTTATACTTCCTTCCATGAGTTTGATAATGATGATGTAGTAACAGGTTTCTCTCCATTTCTTCTCCCATTTCTCTCCATCCATCTACCATGTATAACCAACCGGAAAATATACTTCAGTGTGAACATCTGTGTGGTGTTTTTATATGTGGAAATCAAAGCCATTATTTCTCTCCAAACTTTCGTATATTCATTTCCCATCACTCCTCTTGCAAGGTTCTCCCAAACAGCAGCTGTGAATTTACGTTCAAAAAACAAGTGGTTCCTTGTTTCCAATGGTTCTTCACACAGAACATGCAATATTAGCAGGACCTCCCCACTTCATCATCCTATCACCCGTAGCTAGTCTATTATGCATAGCTATCCATGTGAGAAAGGCAAACCTTGGGGTCGCATACATGAACCAGACTCCCTTACTCCAAATACATTCAGTTCCTTGAGTTCTTAGCAATTCCCAAGTTGATTTTGTTGAGAATTTACTCTTGAATTTATCATGACTTGTTTTCCACATACCAATATCTTCCTCTACGGATGCCTTTCTCTCCACTTAGTAATCTCATCTTCCACCAGTTTAGCAACTGTATTATGTGTCTTCTTCTATGATGGTTAACTGCATCCTCGACTGTGACATTCATCCTTATCCCCATATCAAGATAACCTCTCGTACCGATAACATCCAGAAGACACCCCAAAGATGACCATTTATCATGCCAAAACAAGTAGCTTTGTCATTCTTCACCTGCACTCGATAGAACTACTTAGCCATGGCTCGATACTTTAATATCTTGCCCCACATCCAAGATCCAGCCTGAGTATTTTCCTTTACTGTCCAGAGTGAACCTTTCAGATCAGGTAGATTTGAACCCATCTAACCAATAACGAGCTATTTGAGGTCAATATTCTCTGTATTAGCTTCAGAAAACACACTTTATTCATCTCTTTCAAAGCTCTGATACCTAATCCACCTTCATCTTTTGGTATACAAACATCTGCCCAAGCTATCTTTGCTTTCTTTCATATTCAAATACGGCCCAGACCATAAGAATGCATAACATAGTTTTTGAATTTCTTTAAGACAAGATGCCTGGAGTTCAAAATTAGCAAGCCAGAAATTTGCCAAACTCGTTATCACCGACTGTATAAGTTGTAATTTTCCTGCAAAAGAAATAAATCTCCTAGTCCAAGAGCTTATCTATGACCTGATCTTTTCAATTAGAGGAAGATAGTCACTTATCCTTTTTGTCAATAGAGGAAGCCCCAAGTACCTTACTGGTAGCTGTCCAGAGTCAAAAGGGAAATGTTAAGATGTCTTATTTATTCTGTTGAGTTACTCCTGACATGTAGAGTGTTGATTTCTCAAGATTTAATTTAAGTCCCAACGCTTTTTCGAAACCCTGAAAATCTTTAGAATACCCTCCAGTGATCACTTAGTTCCATCAGCAAAGACCATAAAGTCGTCAGCAAAACATAAACGTGTTAGGCTAATATTTTGACATCTAGGATGATACCTGAATCTTCTCTACTTTGTTGCTTCATCAATAAGTTTAGATAGCACACTCATACTAATGAAAAATATGTATGGCGACAAAGAACATCCATGTCTAAGACCTCTAGTGCTCTGAAAGTAACCTGCTAGCTCATCATTAACTTGGACAGAAAAAGAGGTTTTACTAATGCAGAGAGTAATCCAGTGAATGACCTTTTTTAGAAAATCGAGAGCCTTCGTGTATTGAGCAAAATGGCCACTGCACAGAATCAAAATATTTTGAAATGTCGATCTTCATAGCACATCTTGATGAAACTGGTGAAAGATTTGATAAACTTTGGTTGTGTAAGTGAGAGAAACCCCAATGGAGAAGATGAGAACTTGTCTTGGTCGAAATAAGAGTGAGACTAATGAGAGAGAGAGTTATGAGAGACTAGAGAGGACTAAGAGACTAAGAGATTAATGAAGAAGAAAGGGGAAACCCCCATTCAGCTTATCATTTACACTCGACAATGCACCCTTTAAATAAAGAAGGAGATTACATAAGGGTTTACAAGGAATTCAAACAATCATGAGGAGTCAAACATAATTCAAAATACTTGGCCAAAAATGCTAGACTAGGCTGTCACTTGCTGGCGCCTAAGGGAAGAGCATGGCTGGAAATGAGCCACCAATGCTCATGAACCTGTCCATAGATCAGTCTAGGTTCAGCTCTTCCTTTCCAGTCTGGATAAGGCTCTTCCTTATCCATAAACAATAAGCAGCAAAGGGTATCTCGCCTGATCCCTTTAAGATGCCATCCGGATACCTTCTTCTTTCACAAAGCTTCTTCTTGCCTTGGAATGCAAGTTCCTCCATGGATGTGTACGGATTAGGTCTGGTCCGTACACATTTCACCCCAACTTTGCACAGACCCAAAACATGATTATTTGGTCGAGTGACAAGTTTATGGGTCGACCTCGTTCGTACGGTCCGTACATCCGTACGGCCGTACGGTACGGACGCCCTAACTTTGCACATCGACAAATGCTCCCAAACTTCTCCCATGCCTTCTTCCTTCATTGGAAACCCTTCATGGACCTTTTATATAGCAGTGCATAAGCTTCTGGACACTCCTTATATCTTAACAGAACTCCTAAGAGGTTTGGCTCTAACTTTGCACATACCTTTAGTGATCAGTTTATCACTTCAGGTTTAACACTCCCTCAAGCTTGACTCTATAGATCCTGAGTCAAGCTTGGAACCCTGAAGTCACTCCTCATTAAAAACCTTATCAAAGAAAACCCTCCTTAGGGATGAAACCTTGATAAGAAAATAGTAAGATCATTCAAGGCCTAGAGATTGGCCATTGAGTTCTTTGTGTCTTAACCAGTGTGGTGGACACAAAAAACTCTTGATCATGGCCCAACTGTGTGCAGCAATGATCATCCCATCTTGCGCCCTTATAATCTTCACTTGACTTCTTCATAGATCCTGTTTAGGTCTCCCCCTGCTCAACTGATTTCACAGCCACCATAAAAGAAGCTAGGAAACACCTTGACCATCTTCAGTGAGGCTCAAGCTATGATACTCTTCAACTCAGCCTGATCTTGGTCTCTCCCCCTTCACCTATCCTCCTGATAGGTTCAAGTGCTCGGACACACCAGGTCTTCTTTGATAGAGTAACCAGTACCTGATACATCATTCCACAAGTGTATCAGTCCTCAAGAGATAAACCTATCATGAATGTATATAAAGATAAGTTCAGCGTTTACTCCCTTGTCTAAATGGTGAGGAGTGGCTTGCTTTAACCAGCACTTGAATCCCTCACTGCCAGAACTCTCTCGATCACTGAAGCTCTTCAACACTCCCCCTCAGCTTGAGACCTCTTAAAGGAACAGCTTGGACAGTGTGATGCTTCATGATTCGGACTGAACAAACCATTGCAACCTTCCTTCATCACTCGCCAACTTGATGGACTGCTGGTTGATTCCTCAGCTATCTCTTCAACCACCTCACTCTAGAAAGCGCATTTATAGAGTAACCTTCTTCATACACAGCCAAGACTGCTCTGAATAATCTCTGACTAGGCATGTCCACTGCCTAGACCTGCGTTGGCTCCTTCTTCAGTTTGCTTGCAATGGTAAGGAGGAAAGCAGGTCACTGTGCCTAGGATATATCGATGTAGCTCACTGGTATAGATCTTCCCTCTCAAGCTTGGCCATTGAGTCTAGGTCCAACGCTGAAGTGATGCATCGTTTTGAGCTTCTAGATCGGAGTGCAACATCACCAAGTGACTACACGATACACCACTATGATACCACTTCTTTCGTAGCTTACAGTGCCTGCTTAAGGTCATCCAGTCTCCTCAAGCACTTCACGGTGATTGACCTCGCCATCTGTGTGCTCCACACCTACACATCCACAACAGCGAAACGCAACTCTCCATGTCTAATCTAATGCGCACTAGCCTCCTCATGAACCGGATATTGATCGCTATGGACTGGAAACACTCCTGAAAACATCAGCTTAACTACGCACAGCAAGATAAGACATCAAGCATTGGAACTCAAACCTTGGACTAACTCATCAAGTTTATGATCACTCACAAGTAGTGCACAAGCTTGCTGCAACAGAGTGATAGACACCAACACATATATCAAGTACTAATAACATTTGAGCAAGACAACCTCTCACTCATAGTTGTCTACAATTGGCTATGATCATTTCACCACGATTCAATGAGCATATGTCTAGTTAGAGCATTTTTATAACTTACTCACTTATATCGTGGACATATGACATGGTAATCTAGTATGTCTAATCAATATTTAGATGGCGCCGCAACCAGGTATGATATATGCCAGCTAACCTTGTAATCGAGTCTCGACTCAGTGAGACTAGCGAGAAATAGACAGCATATGATATTGACATGAATTTTTAACAAGGAGTTAAAATCTACGTATCAATCTCATCTACATAATCATTTTGTAGAGCGTGCGCAGATTAGAGACAGTTGGTCATTAGTACATTTTACACACATCTAGGACATTTATCTAAGTCTCGAATATGCAACAGACCTCTTAGGCATGATTTCATTTCATGACTATGCAAGTCTAGTCAATATAGGACTACTACATATTCACTTAAATGTCTTTGGCTCATTACTTACGAAGCTATACACTTATGAACAGCGCTTAAGAGCATTTCTCTCAAACACAAGCATCAGCTACATCTCTATAAGTCATCTAATGGGACAGATTCATAAATTCCACTATCATGTCATTCATTTTATAGACTAATACTAACACATAGATCGCCTCACGCATATGTTAACGAATGCGTCAATCACAACACGAGCACAACGTCAGGATCACCACGCTGCTAATAATATCAACGAGAGGAGTAAGTAATCCAAGTCAGTGAGTGTTATAGCTCGACTAGCCACATAGGAACCAGCGGATTTCGTATTCCTTGGAACCATCTCCAGATGTGCATATCAAGGTAACACCTCCGCAGCTTTATGTTCACATAGGTTTCGATTTAAGAGTCTTAGGAGTCGTGTCACATAATAAAACGACCTCATATTTAACGTCGCGTGCAGAGCCTACTAGTGACTCACGATTGCAAGTCATCATGTGAACCATATCTCACACATATAGTATAGTACTCTCACTGTACCTCTATACTATATCTCATTTGCAGCTATTTACACGCGTTTCTGGATATATACTGATGTCGTGCTTTGAGCAGAGACCTGCGAGTGATGTTATGCATATGATGCTACTCGAGAGTCATTAGAGAGAAATGGTTTGTCGCGATAGGAGTGATTTAGTGACAGACGTTACTATGAGCAGCCATCTTCACTATACATGTGTCTATGCTGTGCCACAAGCTGTCTGATACTATCTGTGAGATAGCGTAGATGAACGTAATGGCTGAGTAAGACATATAGGAGCTACACTCTCTATCGGAGTCATAAACTTCTCTTCTCCCAGAAACAGATCTGCATGGATGTGTCTTCAAGTTTGGTTTGACGTACTGCAGACGATAGTGCGGATGTGACGTCGTGTCAGGATAGCTTCACAGCATCAAAGGTTACTGAGTGATAACTCTGAGTGCTCTGAACATAAGAAATGATATTATGTACGAAACTCTATGTATGTAGTGCCATATGTAGAGTATCGTATAAGCTCCATGCGCGTTGAATTGATGAGATACTTGTCTAGTCAGTAAATATAGAGATAGTAGACTAATTGTATTAGAGATGTGCGCAGTTATGTGACGTTAGTTTATGAGAGACTAGATGTGATTTATAGAGTGTAGACTCTAGTAGATTGTGAACTAAGTAGACTATATGTACGATTATATGAATGTAGAGAAGTTTGGTGAAACCCTCTCACTCAGCTTATCATATTTCTACACTCTTGTGTGATCAATGACATCCCTATTTAATATAGTGGGAATTTAGTGAGAGTTATCAGTAATTAGTTGATGTGGATCATCACAAGTTGCATAGTGTCAACACATAGCATGAGGAGCTCAAGCAGCAGATAAGAACATATGAGATACTTTAGACCAAGAAATGCTAGATCCAGACTGTCACTGTGCTCCGGACACGCTCTATAGGAGAGCATGGCAGGAAATGAGGCCACCCAATAGCTAGATGAACCTGTCCATAGATCAGTCTCTACGTATCAAGCTCTTCTATCCAGATCTGGATAGGCTCTCACTCCTTATCCATATAACAATAAGTAGCAAGGTAATCTCGCGCTCGCTCCCATTTACGATGCATCGGAATAGCTTCTTCACTTTCACAAAGCTCTCTGTCATTACCTTAGAATGCAAGGTTCCTCCATGGATGTGTACAGATTAGGGATCCTGGTCCGTACACATTTCACCTCCAACTTATATTCACAGATCCCAACAACATGATTCATTTGGTCGAGTGAGACAAGTTTCTGGAGATTGACCTCGCTCGTCCGTACCAGTCCGATACGGCGCGTACAGTCACGGACGCCCTAACCTTCCTGAAAAATCGACAATATGCTCCCAAACTGTCTCCCACCCTGCCTTCTTCCATTCATTAGAGAGAAACTCCCTTACACGAACCTTAATATATAGACAGTGCATGTAAGTTATGGACACGCCTCCTAGATCTATGACACGAACTCCTAAGCAAAGTGGTTTGGCCTCTAACCTTGCACATAACCTTTTCAGTGATCTAGTAATCACTTCGGGTTTAACACTCCCTCAAGCTTGACTCGTATAGATCCTGAGTCAAGCTTGAGACCCCTGAAGTCACTCCTCATAAAAACCTTATGCGAAAGTAAAACCTCCCTAGGTGAGTAACCTTGATAAGCAGGAAAGGCAGTAAGATCATTATCAAGGCTCCTAGTGGATTGGCCACATTGAGTCTCTTTGTGTCTTAACCATATAGTGGTGGACACAATAGAACTCTTGAGTGGCCCAACAACCTGGTGCAGCAATGATCATCCCATCTTGCGCCCTTATAATTCTTCACTTGACTTACTTCATAGATCCTGTTTAGGTCTCCCCCTCTCACAACGTGACTGTCACAGCCACAATAAAGAAGCTAGGAAACACCTTCATACCACTCTTCAGTGAGGCTCATAGCTATGGTACTGCTTCACTCAGCACTGATCTTGGTGCTCTCTCCCCTTTCACTATCCTCCTAGATAGTCAAGTGCTCGACACACCAGGATCTTCTTTGATAGAGTAACCAGTATCTGATAGCATCATTCACAAGTGTCATACAGTCCTCAGAGAGATTTAAACTATCATCGATGTATATAAAGATAAGTCAGTTTTACTGCATTGTCTATAATGAGTGAGATGTAGGCTATGACTTCCTAAAATCCAGCCACTCTGATCCCTCACTGCATGAATAAATTACTCTCTATGCGGATCACTGAGAAGCTCTTACATACATTCCTCAATTGCTTTCGAGACGCTCTTAAAGGAACGAGCTGGAGACAGTGTGATGCTTCATGATTCGAGATACTGAACAAAGCCATGCAACCTTCCTTCATCACTCACGCACAACTTGATGGACTGTAGCCTGGTGATCGCTCAGCTATCTCTATCATCACGCACTCTCACTCATAGACAGCCGCATTGATAGAAGCTATATCTTCATTCATACTTACTATACCAAGACTGGCTCTGAATAAATACTACTTGTGAACTAGGTCATGCCACCTGCCTAGACCATGGTTGCTCAGCTTCTTCAGTTTAGCTTAGCAATGGAGTAAGAGGAAGCAGGTCAGCACTGTGGCCTAGATATTCAGTGTAGCTCATATCATTAATCTTCACCCTACGCTCAAGCTTGGATTGAGATCTAGGATCACAGCTTGCAGTGCAGCTGTTGTGACAGCTGTTTACAGATCAGTGAGTGCAACCATCCCAAGGACTACACATACAACGCATCATGCACAGAATTAACAGCCTTCCTAATACATCAGTAACTAGTGGCCTTACAGTCACAAGGATCACTCCTCAAGACTTAGGTGATGACCTCGTCTTGTGTGTCCACTCCACACATCGCACGCAGCGAGCACTGCTCCATTGTGTTTAACACAATGGGCACTGCCTGTCCTCTTGAACCCGGATTGATGATGGACTCTGCACAATCTCATGAAACATCACTTAAACCACACAAGCAAGATAAGACACTACCAGCATTGGGATCAAACGCTCTTGACTATCATCAAGTTTATGATCACCATATAGTCACAAGCTTTGCCAGCATGATCTACAACACAACATAATCAGTTTACCTAATCTCTTGCAAGCAACTTCTACATTAAGCCACAAGCAAGATCGGATTTCAGTATTCAAGACAAGCTACTGTAGCATGAAACACTGCCTTAATCATGACATATGACATGAATCTAGAATGCATCAATTTATAGGCAGCAACCCGGATGATACATTATGCGACTAACTTATATCAGTCATCTAACTCTACATGAATAGCAATCAGTTTCAGACATAAATTTTAACAATACACACACATTCTATTTAGAGCTGGGATTAAGCGTTATTTCAATCACACAACATCGCAGTCTCAATAGCAACAACCTAGGCGATTTCATTCATGACAGCAAGCAGGTTTCAGACATCATAGTAGGCTATACTCTCACATAGAGCAGATAGCTTCACGTGACGAATCAGGTTAAGCATGTATTTCTACAAACAGCCACAGCAAGTCTCATATTAAGCATGCAATGAGGACAGCATCTCTAAATCCCTGTCAGTATCCAATTTAGCAATCTTAAACCATATCCTCAGCGATTATCTCAAACATCAACACAATCACAGCAACCAGTCATTTAATACACACTCATATGCGAAAGGCGGAGACAAGGTATTATGAGCATTGACTCATAGCCCAAGCGTAACGCCAGATGATTCCTTGACCTGTCCATGGCCATCAATAAGGTCATGACGTTGCATGGTGCGATTTGTAGTAGATCTGAGATCGTCGACCGTGACTACCTCTTTCTCCTTCAGTCGCTAGAGACTCTACCAGTCTGTGTATGTCTCAACTCAAAAGACATCTCCTTTCTCTCCATACTATTCAGCGTCAGCTCCTTGCTAGATAATCTTCTATTATATAATGAACTCGATTGATCTATGAGACTGCGCGTGGATAGTGTGGTTCGTGTGGATGAGGTTCATGACGCCTCTACTCATATCACACCTTTAGCTGCTCGACATTAGGACTTCTTCGTATCGGTGAACGTACAGGAGAGGAATGGCTGAGGTACGACAAGGAGAACACTCCACGAATGTCTCAAACTTCTCGTTCTTCCTAGTAAAAGGCAGATCTCGAGAGTGGATGTGTCGTTCAAGGTGTTGGCTATTTGAGCTCTGAGAATGGTGTGAGGTTTACGGCAGCTTAATGGGCGTGCAGTTTCTGATAAGCCTGGCTCTGATTAACCATGAAAGATTTGATAAACCTCTAGTTGTGTGAAGCACGCTCGAGAGAGAAACATCATACACAAATGGTGAAGATCGAGAGAAATTGTTTGGTCTTGGTTAATCGCACTAAATATAAGAAGGCTGGCTGATGTAACTAATGACGAGATTGAGAGAAGTGCCGTTGAATGAGAGTTGTACTAGTAGAATTTGAGGAGGCAACTAGGTAGAGAGACGTAACTAGACTAGACGATTAATGAGTAAGAACGAAAGGGATCGGAAACGATTCATGCTTCATTCATTACACATCGACAATGGCACCCGTTTACACGAATATTTTGTTTAGGGAAGAGATTACAATAAGGGTTTACAGGAATTCAAACCAAAGCATGAGGAGTCAAACATAATTCAAATATACTTTGGCCAGTACAGAATGCGCCGATAGAGCAAGACTAGGCACTTAAGCTGGGACTGTCGACGCTAAAGCTTAAAAGAAGAGCATAAAGAGGTGCCATGAGAAAAGCACATTAGACACATAAAACTCCATAAATGCTCTTGATGAATAAACTGTCGATAGATCAGTCTAGGCTTCAGTCTCTTCCTATTCCAGTCTAGGATAAGCTCTTCTTATCCATAAACAATAAGTAGCAACAGGGTAATCTCGCCTGATCCCTATTAAGAATGCCATACCGGAATACCTTCTTCTTTCACAAAGGCCACTTCATCTAATACCTCAGATGCAAGGTTCCTCCTGGATGTGTACGGATTAGGGTCTGTCCAGTACACATGTTCACCACAACTTTTCACGAGAGCCAAAACATGATTATATGGATTCGAGTCGAGCAAGTTTCTGGCGTTGACTGCGTCCGTACGGTCGTACTAAGTCCGTAC
>CAJHQP010004284.1:0-57216 GCA_905132765.1 Moricandia arvensis | reverse complement strand
TCGTATGGAAACACAATTTTTTAGATGTTGATTTCGAAAGTATCTTTTGATCCCATTAGCCTAAGATTTAGGGTTAACCCTAGGTTTAGGGTTAACCCCTTAGGTTTAGGGTTAACCGCTAGGGTTTAGGGTTAACCGCTAGGGTTTAGGGTTAACCCCTAGGGTTTAGGTTAACCCCTAGGGTTTAGGGTTAACCCCTAGGGTTTAGGGTTAACCCCTAGGGTTTAGGGTTAACCCCTAAACCCTAGGAGTTAACCCTAGGACTTTTTGTTAAGCTTAGTGTTTAGGGTTAACCCTTAGGGTTTAAGGTTTAGGATGAACCCTAGAGTTTAGGGTTTAGTGTTTGAGATATAGAGTTTAGTGATAATTCTATGATTTAGGGTTTAGTGTGTAGATTTGAGGTATAAGATTTAGAGTTTAGAATTTGTAATGTAAATTTTTTTCTGCAATTACTATTATTTAAAAAAAAAATTAATAAGCAAAATATGTCACGGTGACAATTTTTATTGGTTTATATATAGGGAGTTGAACATATAGGATCATTATAGGGGTAAATCTAAGAATAACTCTTATTTTCCGGTCTATGTCAATTAAGCTAAACTAGATTTGATCTATGCAACTGCGCATATGTTTATTTTATTTTTTTTGTACTAAATGTTATATATGATTTGCAATGTGTGTACTAATATAACATATTTAAGATAACAATGTGTTTAATTACATCTAGTTTATTGATTTTTTTTTTGTTTTAGAATTTCTAATAAAATCGATTGGGTTACAACTATAACTAAAATTGTAGGTTGATCCGCAAGTCAAGGGAGAAGTAATTTGGTTTGGATGCACTTTTTTTTTGTATAGAAAGACTAAAAAAATTGGGGTACAACGTAACTAATTTTTTTTTTTTTGAAAAATGTTAAATTCATTCAAAAAGTAACTAAATTACATATACATATGAATATATTGATTTGTATAACTGGTTTGAACTTTCTTTTAATCAATATATACTTATGAATTTACTGATCTGTGAGGTTGGTCTATATTATATTCAAAAATAACTAAATTAAACGTTGCATTGCCCTGTGTACGTGTTCCATTAGCTATAGGTAAGGAAGAGAAGAAGATAATTGTTGTGGGTTTATATTAAACGAAAGATGTAGATAACAGTTATGTACATCATTTGAAATTTTAGGAATACATAAAATCTGTTTCAAAATATGATTAAATCTGTTTCAAAACAAACAGGACCGGGTAATTGTAGTCGAGTGGTAAGGAAAGCGGGACTAAGACGCTAAAACATTCCAGGTTCGACTCACCTGCTGTGCGAAACTAAGTCACAATTATCCTTGTCATCTTACAAGGATATGAGCTCATACTTTAGGGCTCATTTGAATGCCCGGAGAGAGGGTATATATGTGGGATGCACCTCCCTTAGGGATTAGTCTGAGCTTCTCCATGGGTCTGAGATTTTAAACAAAAAAAACTGAAAACAATCCAATGTCGCAACTTTTACTACATAATTATCTTTGATTATTCATTGATAAACTTTATACTGAACTAGATTTTCAACTCGCGCTAAGCGTGAATTTATATTAATAATTAGTTTTATTTTAGGGCAAATATCTCACATAAACCCTTTTACAATTTTTGTCAGAAATAGATTTCAAAGAAAAAATAACCAAAATAGATTCTTTTTATTTTTAAAAAAATTAATATTAATTTAAATTTTAAGCCTCATCTGAAAAACCTCACCTATAACTCTAATTCTAAGTCTAGATTAGTTAACATAAGGGGGTATAAATGTATATTTACACTCTTAACAAATGTTATTTTGGTTATTTTCTTTCTTAAAGGTTATTTGGTGACAAAAATATTTTTAGGTCTGTTTTAGGGGTAGTTCTCTTTATTTTATCTTAATTTTAAATAATAAAAATAGAAATAATTTATATACATTTTCCATGAAATTATCTAAAATTGTAATTTATTATTATTCATATTTGTTTTACAGAGTTATACTCTTTAACTGAATTATATTCATATTTCTTAGATGATTTCAACATTTTTTTACTAAATTTAAGTTTTGTTTCCTATTTATTTTGAAAGAAACATTTAAAAAAATCTTCAAATTTCAAAAAAAAAAGAAATTGGCGATCTAGCATATTTCTTGGTTCTTTAAAACAATATGTGGAAACTCTCAAAGATTTATGGCATCAACTTATATAGTATATATGTTATTTGTGAATATTTTCAATGGCATATAACCTAAAACTTTAAGATCACGTGTTTTAAATTCATATAGCTATAATTATTTGAAAGTCTTGCATTTTAAAGTTAATTATTATATTTGTAAGATATTTTATGTTAATTTTTGAAAATATATTATATATTAAGTTAAATTATATGTAATGTAATGTTGGATCCTCATGGGTTAAGTCCAACCATCTCAGTGGTGCTTCATGGATTTTACGTGATGGAAATGGATGTACCATCATGCATAGCCGGCGCTCCTATTCCTATATGCGTACAAAAACATAAGCTGACTTATGAGCTCTTTTCTGGGCGGTTGAATGTTTACATAACCTACATTTCTCAAATATTGTTTTTGAGACTTCCTCGAAGAGCCTACATGACGCTTTTACAAACCCTGACCAGTATCTTAGCTACAGCCATATCCGTCACAACATCTTTTTTCTTCTTGCAAGGATAGATTCATGGAGTTTGGATCACGCCATTCCTGAACGTAATGAAGCTGCAATGGCAATTGCTTTAAGCGTGACTCGTGATATGCATCATCAGTCTTACATTGCCCGAAGCTATCCGCCGTGGCTACATCACTTACTCACTATGGAGGCCCAACAAGAAGGGGATTAGGTGAGGTCTCTTTCATCTTCCTTGGTGTCTATTGACATCTCTTCATATTTTTATTTACTGTATTTTCTGTAAACCTTATCACGTTGGATAAAACAGTGTTATAAAAAAAGTTTTACCATGTTTGTTATATTTTATTTTATTTTTAAATAAATGTTTTTGGAATACATATTTACTTAGTTGTTATTCACATGGATACAAAATTACCTAGTTGGTTTACATAGTCTTAATAGAGTATGTTTTATGTCTTTGACAAAAAATAAACAATTTTGGAAATTTTGACAGTTTTTCAAAATAGCAAATTGAATTACTGATTTGCCATTATATGATTAGTGTTTTAATCTTATGTGTACGTTCTCAATGGTATATAGCCGCATGTTTTATATAGTACAGAAAATAATAAATAAATTGGCTATTTAACATATTTTCTTGATTCTTTAAAAATAATATGTGAACACTTTTAATGATTTTTGACATCAACTTATATAGTATATCGAATTTCGAATAGCATATAACCTAAATTTAAAATCAAATGTTTTAAATTTATATAGTTATAATTCTTACATTTAAGTTGATTATTATAGTTGTAAGATCTTTTATGTTAATTTTTGAACTATATTATATATTAAGTTAAATTATACATAATGTTTTTGTTTTTTTTTAAGTTTACCATATTTGATGTTGATTTGTATTATACTATTTGCTGAGTGAACTGAATTAAAACTTGTGAGAAGACACCGTGTAACTTGTTTTGTTATTAATGACAAAGAAGTTCTTAATCATATAGATTAAACCAGCATTCAGATATGCCTCATAGCACCCTAGACAATTAGCTGGTATGAATGCTTGGATTGTTTTTCTCTCTAAAAATTATGTAAAACATAATAATTAGTGTTTATTAAAATTTGGATTGATAATAACTAAAAAATAAAACTTTTGAACATTTTGATCAATAAGAAACAATTTAAAACCCATAAGCAAGTCACCCTTTATGATGTTACGTGCTTCCCAAAAATTTCATTCTTATTAAAATATTTTCTAAGGTCATCGAAAATCAAAGAAGAAGTTGAAGGCAACCATTGTTAAATCTCTCTCTTTCAGTATCTCTCTCTTTATCAAAATAAATTTTGAATTTTTTTGGAAATTTAGACAATTATCTATAGTCACACCAATACTTTTTATAGTAGAAAATTTCTTATTAACTTTTTATATATTAAGTTAATTTCCTTTTTAGATGTTTTTGTTATTTAATATTATTTTCAGTTTTATTTTGGTACATAAGACTATCAAAATTCTATCTCCCAATAAAATGATTTTGGATTGGCTATATCCATGAAAAATATACGCAGATGTATAGTAAATCGTAAAGCTTCTTCCATTAAAGATAGATTCAATATCAACATTAATTTTTAACTGGTATTTTTTTATAATTTTATTTTATTTGATAAAATTTCTATTATGTTTGATTAATTAAATTTTGGAAATCTTACGTTTTAAAACTAATAAAATTTATTAGCTTAATTTATTAGATAATAGATTTTATTTTATAAGAAATATTGTTTTTTGGAAATTTTGACATTTTAACAAATAAAAGTTAAGATTGTGATGTGTCATATTATAATTTGAAACATTTACATATTTAATTTTTTTTTTAAATAATGATTTGTCATAATATTTGGACATTCACAAATAATTTAAGACATCAACTTATATAGTATAGATTTGTAATTATTTTCAATAGAATATAACCTAAACCTTAAAACTCATGCGTTTTAAATTTATATAGTTATAATTTTTGAAATTCTTGCATTTTTAGGTTAATTATTATATTTGAAAGATATTTTATGCTAATTTATAAATTCATTATAAATTAAGTTAATAATGTTTTTACTTTTGTAAGTTTACCATATTTGGTTCCTGCAATTTTAAGTTAATTATTATACTTGAAATATATTTTATGCTAATTTTCGAAAATACATTATAAATTAAGTTAATTTATTTATAATGTTTTTACTTTTGTATGTTTACCATATTTGATAAATTTGTTTTGTTAGATTAATTTCTCTCTCTCTATATATATATCATATTAATTTTGTTTTGAATATTGTTTTAGAAATATTAACATTTTTAGAAATAATATATTAAAATGATGATTTGTTATATTATGATTGGTCGTTTTAAATCTTATGTATGCTTAACTTTATAACCCACGCGCATACCCTCAACTCAAATACTTTAGTGGCTTATAATCACCTAGTATACCCCGCGTATACGATTCTTCATATCGAAGTGAGATAGTGAATTATAACATTCAGATAATATCATTGAAGTGTAAATTAAATAGGTTTAAAAAATATCAACAAACATGACCCTATAATCAACCTTATATTGACGGTCTATGATTATATGTTTGAAGACTTATGACATAGTTGGACGATCAAAGTTAATATTTAATAATTATTAATATATAAATTTCACTTCGCGCATGCGCATGCGCGTGGATAATCAATATGATTGGTCGTTTTAAATCCTATGTGGACGACCTCAATGACTTAAGGCATCATTAACCCAAGAAACCCTCTGGGTTTCTTGTTTTTTTTTTACTTTTTTTTTAAAGTGAACCAATCGCGAGCCGCCACGTGTCAGTGGGACCCGTGAATAGTGTAAAAAAACCCATAAAAACCGGTTCTTAATTTATAGTTTTTGTAATCGATCCTTACACTGTTTATGGGTTCCACGGCTTAAGAAACCCACGTAAGGACCCCCATTAGTCATGCTCTTATACCCTCAACTTTTATATAGTGTAGATTGGTTAAAGTAAAAATGTATAGATAATTTCAGCAATTCAGACAATGTAAACAACCGGTTTGTGTTAAGCTGAGGCTTCACCAATGATGCTAGAAAAAATCTTATAAAACATATGCATGCAGGGTTAATTTCATAAAATAGATAATAAGACCTTACAAACCATATATTTATCTGTACTTCTTTTTTTTTTGTAGAAAATATTCAGTGAGATATCAACATGTTATATTAACAACGGCACTAGAAAACTGGACTCTTGATTTCCAATCCTGGATCGCAGACCAGAGTGTATTGTTTGGTGTGAGCTTGTAATGATCGAGCTTTTTCCTAGTCACGGGTGATATTTTATGTTTCTCAAGCCATGCTAAGATCGCTTTCCTCTCATACGTGAATCCATCAGCTGCAATCTCTGGTTCTTCCATTATCTCCTGTTTCTCAAAAAAAAAAAAAAAAAAAAAAAAAAAGAGAAACCGGTTAGAACTTTTGGTAACTGATTCATGCACCGAACCAGGTATATTTTTTACTTACTCGTAAAATGGGACAAAAATATTGACTTGGTGCACGCAAATTGCTTTGTTCTTTCTTTATTGTTGAATTTGCGGTCTCTACAAGCCGTTTCAAAACAGGTATAACCTCTTTTTTAAGATCCGGTCTATCTCTGCACCGAAACTCCGCACATTTTAAACCGATATGTGCTAATTCCTCGGTTTCTGTCAAAGGCCAATCGGTAACCGATTTATCAAGAATTTCGGCTAATGTTCCCTTCTTTACTGCGTTTTCAACTGCATTTACAAGCCCGCTCGGCTGACGAGCCGTCAACAGCTGAAGAATGGTTATCCCAAACGCATAAAGATCCGATTTGGGTCTAATTGTTCCGGTTTGATGGTACTCCGGGTCAATGTAATGCAATGTACCATCAACAACTGATTGCTTATACATCGTGACATCATCTGGTGCAACATCTGTAACCAGCTTTGCTAGACCAACGTTTGCGATTTTGCTAACGTAGTTCCGGTTTAACAGGATGTTTCCCGGTTTTAGGTCGCGGTGAACAATTGGTTCCGGTTTAGAGCTGTGTAAGAAGGCTAAACCGCAAGCTACTTCATATATCACCTTAAACCTGATAAACCAAGGCAAAGACGGTTTATTTTTGTGTTGGAATATATATTCCTCGAGACTTCCATTTTCCAGATACTCGTAAACAAGACAACCATTCTCCGGACAAGCTCCGAGGAGAAGAACAACGTGTGGGTGTTGGAGTTGGCTTAGAATCTCAACCTATAAAGTAATAATATCAAGCCGTAAGTAAATCAAACCGGATCGAACCAAATACTAAACCAAGACCCAACATTGAACAAAGTTTATGCTTTAGTTACCTCTTTCAAGAACTCTTGTTTCTTCTCGGATGAATCTAGTCGGACGACTTTAACAGCCACCGGTGTACTATCAAGGCTACAATGATAGATTTTTCCATATCCTCCTTCTCCAATCGCTTTTTCCGGCGAGAATCCATCAGTGGCTGTAACAATCTCCCCGATTGTGTATTTCTTGTACCGTTGATCCGTTTCGAGTAGCTGATCGATCACTTTCTCCTTCTCCGAGTGAGTCCTTAAAGCATTTGTCTCCGCCATTTGTCGCTGAGAAAACTCTCTCTCAAGCAATGCTTTTGCCGCTTCTACTTCTTCAACCGCCTTCATATGTCGTTCTTTCTCCAGTTCTGCTGCTTTCCTGTGCAACTCTTCTTTCTCCACAGCATTGTTCACTTCTCTAACGTCTTTCGAACATTCCGATAGCAGCACCTGAACCTAGCAGAAAACCCCAATTGAAATAGTTTATTTGACGAACAAGCATACAAATTAAGAAAAATCCCAATCAAAGGTGGTTTGGTCGAAACCTAATTATTCACAAGTGTGTAAATGATGTCTGGAAAATCATCCATACAAAAAAGAGAAATACATGAAAATTTGAAATTATATTCGAAGATCATAATATTGATTTGCTAGATAAACTTTAGAAAGAAAAAAAATAAGACAAGCTGGGCTCAAAGTAAGTGAAGTTCTAATCATTGTATGAAAATGTACCTTGTTCTGTGTGAACAAAAGCTCTTGACAAGCTTGTTTATACTTAACAACCGTATTTTCTAACTCTTTCTTCAAATGCTCGACCTCTGCTTCAGTCTCAACCTGTCAAATAAACACCAAATCCTTAAACAAACACCAATTTTTTTATCTTTAGATACTATTTGTGAAGTGATTTCAAACATATCTTTTCCATAATCATTTTCATTAAAAAAAGTGAAATGCATTTTAAAATTGATGACATAACTTATGGTTAAATGTGACATGATAATTACATTTAAAGTTGATTTCTATTTTTGATAAATTTCTTAGAATATAGAAACAACTCGTACATCATCAGTAAAATAAATCTATTCAAATAAAAATTAAATAATATAATAATAGAGATATAAATATAAATATTTACAATTTTTGAAATATTATTTAAGTATTTTTTAATAATCATATAATTTTATTACTAAAACAAGGTTTTCAAAATTTTATACATTTTTAAATATATATATATATATATATATATATATATATATATATATATACTTTTAATCATTTGTTTCTTTCTGATATCTACAAACTAGGTGGATTGTCCGCACATGCGGACATATTTTTTTTTATAAAATTACTTATCAATATATACATTACTAATTTAATAACTATAAAGATAAATTATTATTTATATTTTCATTTGATTTGTAATGTAAAAATTCTTATGTATAATATATTTATTATTCATAAATCAATCTTAGAATTCATTCAGTTATATAAAATTAATAATTTTACTTAATTAATATTTAGTTATGTGTTTTCTGTTTTATAATTTTTTTATTAAATTTTTTGGATAATAACACAATATATATATATATATATATATATATATATATATATCAGAATTATCTTTTTATTTTAAATAACTTTTAGATTTTGGATAATTTTTATTATTAATAATTTTAATCATTTAGCTGATAAAAATATTCAAATTTGTTTTTATTTTTAAATAATTTATATATTTTATTTATTAAGGGCATAAACGATATTAACCGCTCTAACTTTTAACGTGAGAGTTCCGTTGCGAAAAATCACTTCGCAAATAATAGTATAGATTTTAAAAGTTTTGTTTAGTTTTATTTTTTGATAATTATAAAAAAAAATCAATTCTTTTGAAAAAATATTTATAAAAATTGATTGAATATATCTTAACCTAAATGAAAATTTATCTAAGATTATAATTTTTAATATATACATATATTTTAAATATAATTAAATAAAAAAATATTTATTGATTTTAATTTTATTTTAAAATAATTAACATTTAAATTGAAATATTGGTATGGAATAATAAAATCTAAAATATAAGAAGGATTTTATTTTTAAATTTTTTATTGCTGCACACCTAGTCACCCTTTAACTTCCTTCTTAGTAGTTCCAGTATTGAATCAAAAGATGATAATATACCTTCTTGGGTACGGGTGGCGAATCAGAGCCTCTTTGTTCTCTCACGATGTTCTCAAGAGTCGATTGGGGTTCTGCTGTTACAAACTCTGGATCTATTGCCCTTGCAATCTCGCCCCTTTCAGGCGTTTTGGGTTGGCTATAAGCGAAGCTTGATGCCTCTAATCTAGCTGATGCTGACCTCGTCCGCACCTCTTCAACACCAAAAGAAATAAAAATCTCAGTTTCCATAGAGATCATAGTTTATATACGTTATCATTTCGTATATTTCATATGTGAATCAGTGAATCTCTAGCCGATTGATGCATTTACTGTTTAGGTTTCTTTAAGCAATTTTTTGACAATGGTATATAAATACAACATCAGTTTAATAAAACTTGAACAATGGTAGGTGATTCAGGGCAGTGTTAGATTCAAAGTAATCTTATCTTATTAAGCAAAAAATGAAATGGAAAATAGATGATAAGATAGCTCATATACAGATATATATATATATATATATATATATATATATATATATATATATAAGGAAAGTAAAGGCAAAGAAAAAAAGATTTGTCACTATGATTAAAGAAGATTTGGTTGATTTTTCCATATATAGAAGAAGATAGGCTGCACAAAACCGCAGCTTTGCTACGTTTACAAAAAAACACTAATTAAGCTCTATTTATATGAAACTTATACCAAGAACCGTAATTACATGGGTATTGGGCTTAGGTTCATTGACTTGGACTTAACCCTAATATTTTATAGTGGCAATAACATGCGCTCTAAAGGGAATAAGATATTCTATAAAAGATTTGTTAAATAAATACATTATTATTAAATAATAATGAAAGATATGTAAAATATATTTTAATGATCAAATTAAGCTTGTACAATATTTGATATTATCACTTCTATGATACATATTTTGAAAAAAATGAAATATATTGAAATATTTAGGTGTTTCTATATAATATATAATTTAATTTAAAAGATATTAAAATAAATATATGTTTTTAATTTGAATATCTATTAAATGAGAATTACTAATCATATGATTTTATGATAATTTTTGTTTTGTTATAACAAAAATTTTAAGCTATTGATCAAAAAAATTTGGTGTGAGACTTTTATTAATTTTAGTAATTTATATCCATTTTTAAAAATTTTAAATATTATATGGGTAATGTGACTGTTTAATTTATTATAATAATATAAAACTAAACAAAAATGATTGAGGAAATATAAATTGTTATTAAATTTTATTATTCAAAATTATTAATTGTCATATAGCCTCTTTGTTTCACATTGCATGATGTTTTACCATAATGCACATATATTAAGAAAACTAACTTTTTGCTGAACTAAAACTACTTTTTAATGAAAAGTATCACTATAATATAACTTAAAACTAATTTTTAGTTATAAATAGAAATAATTAAAATATAATTGGTTACACAATTTTTGATAAGTTAAAATTATATGGATTTGTGCAAAAGTCATATATATGAAAAAAACTGAACTTCTTTAAAATATCATGTATAATGAACGGAAGAAGTATATTTTAATCATATTATATAATTATGTAGTTTTTATTTAAAGAAAGAACGAAAAATATTTTTTTATAGATTACTAATTAATTTTGTTGGTTAGTTTTATGAAAAATATATTATACGTTTAATTGGACAAACATATACCGATGGGCGATGGCATAACTCATATGTGATAATGCTTATCAGTTAATATATAAGGAAATCTTCTTTTGATTTTGACTATGCATTTAACCACTACATGAATCTCAATGGATATTTGAAGTTACCTATAGATTCTCGACGATCACATAACGGTTGAGGCTGCACAGTATGGCAGCTAGCGTCTCTGTCTTTCAGGAAACCGCGGGCAGTCATTGCTGCTTTTAGACTTGTGCGCGGCACTGATAATTATACGGTTAAACACGGTTTAATAGAAGTTTCTAGAAACTAAGGGGGTGATATTGGAATCAAAAAATTTAAAAGAATTCAATTGAAAATATAAAAAATAGCTTTTATAAGGTATTTTAAAGTATTTGATAAAAAATTTAACTTATTTGTCTAATTCTGATGTTTTGGATTTTAACATAATTCAAATAAATTTGATCATATCAATTCCTCTAAATTCGATGAACTAATCTTTTACACGAAGATTTTTATTTCTATATAAAAGAGAAAAAAATTTTAAAAGTGAATAAAATTTTTGACTAATGAAAAATAGTAATAGTCGAATAAATCATGTATAATTATGTAAATATGTAGCCAATAAGATAGTTTCACAAAAACATAAATTACAACATAATCTATTTTATAATCATTTATCTAAATAATAAAATATTTTTAAATTTATTGTGAAAATAATATTTTCAAATCTATTATATTATAATGATTAATAATTTGACGTATATATACGATAGATAAAAAAGTATACAAAGTTATTTTCAAATTACAGCCTAAAGGTTCAGAATTGGTTTTTTACAATTTTTATGAAATTTTCCATTAAATTCCACTGAAATACAATTACTACAAAATCCACAAAAAAATTGAATAACACAAACATTTAATGGAATTCAAAATTCACTAAATCTAATAACACAAGAATTGATAAGAAATGGTGAAATCATTAATTGAATAACACAAAAATTTAATGGAAAGTTCAATTCCTTTGAATTCATTTCAATTTCTAAATCCAGTACCCCCACTTAAAATACAGTATTATCGTATAAAATTACCTGCGTTGATTAATGGCTCCATAGGTTTTGTAGTGGTTCTGTCTTTATACACAATATGTACTTCACATGTTGCTGGAGCGTATCTTAAAACAGTCAATGGTACTCCTGGACCTTTTATTCTCCTAAACCAATATAAACCGGCGAGTTAGGGTAAATAACCGTGTTGTTTATAGAGAACTAAAACCAAACCGAGCTACCTTGTGAAAATATTTGAATTGAATGATCCCATAACCAAACTGTTAATTCCTGATTTGTATATGAATCGTAGAAGCGCCTTTGCTGGATCATCAAACTCTATCAAGAGAGTCTCTACCTCACACTGAAGGTAACATAATTCAGGGAATTTACAGTTTGACCCTAAAACTTTTATAGGTTTAAAATTTGTGCTAAAAATAGAAAAAAATTGAACACACCTTCGCACTACTACTACTAGCATTATTGTTGCACATTTTTAAGAAGGGAACAAAGACTGTTTCAAATTCTTGTTTCAGGTCTCGCACACACATTTTCACCAATCTCTCATCCACTTCCTCCAGCGGTAATCTCTTTCCGGCTGCCATTCTCATAAACATTAATGTCAAGAAAAATGTCGTGAAATTACTAGTCCATTTACGGCCAAAATTACATCAATCAAAGTTTGATTCAGGAGAATTATATTAATATTCAGTTATCATGTTATCCAATCATGGATGTTACAACAAAACAAACTCCAAAGTTAAATGGTATTTTGAAGATTTTAATAGCAAATCATAATTGTGTTATAAGTTCATCTGAAATTATATAAACTTAACGAAACTCAAATCGTTGGACTGAATACATTTGTACATTTTAATAACATCTCACATTTGTACCTAAATGCTTCTAAAGATTTATTCTGGTTTATTTCCTTTTGTCTTTTTTTTGGCATTTCAATTGATTCATGTGGAAAATGAATTCTATCAATTTGATAAACTTACTAGGGGTAGGGATAGTGGTAATGGTGGGGATGATGTGGATCATCACAAACCGACCAGCCTTAGGTAAGAGATTATCAACGGCCCACCGTACGGCGCGGCGGCTTCCTGTGCCGCCTAATTTATCTCCGATGATACCTGTCACTGCTACGGCCACAAACAACTCATGACTCTCCTCCACCTCTGGACCACCACCACCGTCGCTCATTTCTCGACCCTCTTGCGGCAACATTGCCACCATCTAAATCAATTTACTTACATATGGCTCAACTAACCCGAATATATGTCTCAAACTTCGGTTAATATATATTCTATTGCAGAGATAGGTATCTCTAATAGTATATAGTATTAGTGTCATTGGAAAGTTGTTCTAGTATTGCTTCTGTCTTGAATTGTTTTTGTTAAGGATAAAGAATATGTTTTTGAAGTAAACTAGACTGGGTATTTTTTAATTGCCTATTTTACTTTGGGAACAAACAAAATATAGTTTTTTTGCTTAAACAAACAAAATATAGTTTGGTCGAGGTTGGGAGTTTCTGGTAATCATGGTGTTGCAGTCACGAATATATAGTTTATTGTAAATAAATAATAGAAATATACCAGGGCAGACGCAAACACAGGAAGTAATCTACTGGATGGAGTCATGAAGATGGCCTTCAAATGTTTAATTATACTTTCAAATTAGAGTTCTGTTATGGACGGCCAGTTAGTTATCTTCATTTCTATTAAAACATAAGCATGGCATACTAATATTAAGTTGACATGTAATTTACGAAATATACCATCATTTTTATTAAAGGTAACAGTGATAAATAAATTTCTATTTAATTTATCAAAAAATTAATTAATTCATTATATCTTTCTATATCTTTCAAATTTAATTATAAATATAAATTTTAGCATAAAGATTTTTTTTTCAAAAATTTATATTTTAAATAACTGAATTTCATATATTATATTAAAATATGAATTAAAATAAATATTATATTAAATTTAGTTCAAAAACGAAACTAGAAAACAAGATTTTATGGTTTTCAAATAAATTTATGTTTTGGAAAAGTGAATTTTGATTCATATTTGTTGAAGATAGATTACATCTCTCAGTCAAGACTCATCAAGTAAACAGAGTTTGATCCATTTTAGTGTAGTTCCGCGCATTTAAACGTAATCATTTTGATTTTAAGCCGACTTGGAGAAATAATAGAAAAAAGCAACGAGTATATAAAGATATAAAGGGGGATCAAGGAAGTGATCGAAAAACGTATACACTTTGATCTATGTTCCTGTCGATTTGACCTAAATTTCATAAAATTTTATCATATTCACTGTAATCATCCCTTTGATCTTTAATAAAATGCCTTTTTGACAACTTACTATGGAATTTGTGCATACTTTCGATACTTGCTGAATTGAGATTAAACAATTGGCGCCGTCTAAGGAGACTTTAGAAAGTAATGCCAAAAGAAAGATCAAACGTCATGACTGTAGACGATCTGAAAACCTGATTGCCACGGATGCCGTCAACATAATGGAGATTATGAGATCATAATGGATCGTCTTACTCAACAAGGCGAAGCTAATAAAACAACCAACAACCGTCTTGCCGCTCTCAACGCCATTACCACACCACTTGCTGCCGGTAACAACAATCCTGACACAGTGAGAAGACAAATATTTTATCCTGGAAATCCAGCGACTCAAGAAGTTGATCAAATAACTAATTGTTAAATTGACGATCTCCAGAGTTTGGTACTGAAAATCAACTCGAAAATCCACAAAGTAACGAATTGGTCTCCCAAAATCAAAAATGTACTTGTTGTTTAAGAACACATTTTACTAAGAAGATCATTGACATTAAAATCGGGCATACATATAAGCTACGTATCCCATCCTTCTCAGGCATATCTTATACTACCGATCATGTAACCAAATTTAATATAGACATGAGATGAGGATACTTTACCGACGAGGAGGAGAATTTGGATATTGTTAGTTGTTCATAGAGAGCCTCAACGGGCTTGCTCTAACCTTGTTCTCTAGGCTGGCCGCAGATTCTTTCGATAGCTTCCACAACCTATCCACCAGGTTATTGAACCACTATATAATGTTTACCCGACAAAGAGCTTCAGTATCTGACTTATGGAAGATGTCAAAATGTCCTTGGGAAGGACTGAGAGAGTTCATGGAGAAATTCAAAAAGTGTGGTAAGTGCACGTTCCACACGATATGGCAATCGAAACTCTGCGCGAACTAAAAGTTATGTGACGATCTCTATGTGAACAAGGATATAATCCTACAAGATGCCTCTCATCCTGCTAATAGTTTCATCACGATGAGGAGGATATGCAATCCTTCTTACTCAACCACACCGCGATGAAGCAGTTAGCGTCAAAACTGACATATACGTATCAGGAACCGAGGAACCATTTCTACAACAAGCTGGACAAGAAAAAGAACACTGTCTACTCCATCGCCGAGAATGAGCAAATCGATTCTGCTTCCATAGCACCCGACAGGCTGTGGAACGTTTGGAAGAATGAATAAGACGGATTGAATCCCCAAGGAGAAACTCCCCATGGATTAGCACCTCAAAACTTTGAGGAATAAGTATTCTAGCTATCATAAGGCAAAAGGAAACAATACCAAGGAATGCAAACAGCTTCAGGATGCGCTCTTGGCCACGTTCCTCCGATGGACGGGTAAACCTAGAACCAACTAAGTCGAGGGCTGCTAAAAACAACAAGAACTGCAGCAAAAACAAGGACAAAAGGCATCAAGGTCTCAAGATAGAGCACATGAAGACTATCATTATGAAGACGGGCAAGTCGCACCACAACGTCACGGTGGTCCTGGCATTTCCATGGAAGAAAGACCTCATATTAACCGGCAAATCAACACAATTATGACAAGGCCATCTTCATCGGCTCACCAAGCCGGGACCTGTAAGACGGACTCAAGCGAAAGTCAACTCAGATTGGCAACACCACCACAACAACTACCGATCTTAGAATAGCAAAACGAAAATAGTCAGATACTCAATGTTTGCAAGACCCGTCACGAACATATCTAGTACAATGGTTATTCAAACCAGCACCTTCGATCTTCCGCAAACAATTAGCAAGAATAATCAAGATGAAGACCTATCTCACCTAAACACGGATGATCTTTGTCAAAATCTTGGCACGAACGATCAATCCGTACCTCAAGAGACAGATCTAACGGAGAAACTTAGCAATTCAAACCAGAAGATTTAAGGGGGAAATGGATATGTAAAGTTGAGATGAACACTCATGACATCCACGTATGATACGTCATCATGGGAGGGGCGCAGCTGTCTTTGTTAGTGTTTTTACAAAGAGGAACTTTTTGCAAACTTTGATACTTTTCATAACAAACATAATAGTTTATGGTTTTTGGGGAGAAGATCAAGACTTTTTCGAGCTTTGTATTGGAACCCCTCTTTTTATCCCATTTTTAATCTTCTACATTATTTCATGTTTATGATTATGTTCTGCTTAGCGATGTTTGAGTAGTCACCTTGTTAGATTTAGGGTTTCTTAAATGTTCTTATGGATTAGCCAAACAATAGAATTGCTAGGGTGATTATTAGATATATCAATATAATTGTAATTATCGCTTGTGATATAGAGTAGTTAACTAGAACCTTGATATAAGGATAATTGATACTGCGAGAGTAGGATCATTACATGAACAAATCCTATTGAGCTTAAATTACTAGGGACAGTCGAGAAAATGTTTAGGGATTCTAAGTGAACCAATCGAATCTGATCGTTTAATGCTTGACTAAGAAAGGCATCAATTGATGTCATTTGCATACCATCAATCGACGGTCATTCCGAATTTACACACGAAAGTTGTATACTCTGAGCTTAACCATAGGATAAATAAACTTATAATATCTTTACTAATTGAATTCATATTTTATCATTGAAAACCCCTTGGCTTCTATCCATTATAATTCACTACATGAAAACCCTAAATCTAGCTATTTTCTTTACTTGTTTACAAACCAACTATTTTATTATTTACTTATTTTAAAGTCTTATCAATTGCCTATCTTAACTAAGTTGATTATAAAATCTATTTGTGTCCTCGCTCTGTGTGGATTCGATCCTTAAGTACTACAGCCGAACCTCTTATTTAAGAGAGTAATCAATAGCTCTAAAGTAATTTAAGCACGTATCAAATTTGGCGTCGTTTCCGGGGAGCAAAGATCGTCATTAGATTTGTTTTGCAAGTTTTTTCTTGGTTTTCTTTTTAGTTTACTTACAATTTTTTTTCTTTTGTCTTTCAGGTGCATACCCAACAATGCAATAAGCAACAAGGAAAAATACCTAATTTTCTCTGACACAGTAGCCATCGAACGTAACATCCGCAAAGAGAAGCGACAAGCATCGATGCCAACACTTCTTCGTCGATCGACACTCATCTGCTGAAATCGAGTGACACCAATACCGAGATATAGATCGATGGTGATTCCCGAGAAGAGATGGTCGGTATGCTGATCGTGACAAGGAATGAGACAGGGGACCTGTATGAACTCGATGGTCGTCTGCGTAATGCAATAAGTCAGAGAATTGATGATTAGGGGATTCTAATCCCTGAACCAGAAGAAGCTGTTGTAGCTCAAGCTGGAGTTGAAGCCCATACTGCTCAAGCTGGAGTTGAAGCCCATATTGCTCAACATGAACGTTGGATGACTACAATCGTCCATATCAATTCTCTGCCAACAGATCTGCTATTCATCCTCCATTTTTCCAGAGGAAAGATTGTGAGCTGAAGCCAGCTTATTTCACACTTGTGGCACAACCATTTCATGGTCATTCTTATGAGGACCGTATGGATCATTTGGAGCGATTTGAGGATATTGTTTCTGCCATCAAGGCTAATGGAGTCTGTGAGGACTACCTTCTATGCAAGCTCTTCAAATATTTACTTGCTGGAGAGGCTTCATAATGGCTTATGCAGATACCATCAAGATCCCTTACATCCTGGACATACATCAAAAACGCCTTCGTACGTAATTTCTTTGATGATGCCAGAGCTGAGGAATTGAGGAGCACAATTGCTACATTTACACATGAGCATGCATAGTCTTTCAGAAACTCCTATATCAGATTCAAATCCTACCAAAGAGATTGTCCAGTCCATAGTTTCAATGAAGTGCAACTTCTCAGCACTTTCTTTAGAGGTATTGAGTTGTCATACCATATGGATTTAGACACAACCAGTGATGGAAACTTCTGCAGTAAGAGTTTGGAAGAGGCTACCAGATTGATAGAGAATTTGGCAGCAAACAACAACACCAAAAACAATAATCATGAGAGGAAGAAATCAGTCCCTACACTTACCAAGGATCATATGGAAGAAGTAAAAGCCAAGTAAGACAGCGTTCAGAGGTTTCTAAAGAAGCAAGTTAGCTACGCATAAAGTATAGAAGCTATAAGATCTGACAACGAGAAAGGTGAAGAAGAGGATGTAAACTTGGTTGGTGGAAATGAATTCCAGAGATATGGGAACCAGAGCAACAAAAACTCTTATGGCACTGGTTAGAGGAGTAGCTACAACCAAGGATGACAGCAGCAGAGACCTTACAACAACAACATAACCTATGGTGCCTCATACTATCAAAACACCCCATCAGATACCTAGGAAAACAAGATTGAAGCCATGACTGACAAGGTTCTGGAGGGACAACAGAAGATGACAGTGGATTTCAATGGAAAAATTGATGATTTTTGTGCCAACCTCAACACTAAATTTGAAGCTCTCAACACCCATGTGAAGAAGCTAGAGAATCAAGTTATTCAGACCATCAAAGCTGTGAGGAGACAAGAAGCCTTGATCAAGGAAAATATTGAGGTTGGATAAAAGAGATACGTTAGTGCCATCATATATGATGATATTTGGCAAATTGTGGAAGAAGTTAGGCTCCATGAGGAATAAACTCGTGAGAATCCCCTATCCAGTCCGAACGACCATCGATCGACATCCGAAGTTAACCATTATTGACAATATCTGAAGAATTTTTGGAATCATGTGAAGAGATGGACATCGATTGATAGCCAGACCCTACCATTGATCGATGGAAATTCGAAACAAAAGAATTCCAATTGCCAAGCATAGATGTGAGTCTTTTATATGCTAATAGGAACTCGAAACCTACCCTACCCAAACCCAGACAGACAGATAAGCCACTCGCTACGGTAATTGAGGAAGCTATGGATAGACATTCTAGAGGAAATAAGAAGGTCCCTAAGCATCTTAGAAGGAAAGCTAATGAGAAAGAGATGGATAGCTTTGCTTAGAGAGTCCTCAGAATCTCTTTAGAAAACTTATTCGAGGAAGCTTATTACACTCACAGATTGTGGATGTTCTTCAGAGAAACCAAAGAAACTGATGAGAACATTTAAAGAATGATTAATCATCTCAGGGTGAAGATAAAGCAGAAGGTCAAGTTGAAGAAGAGAAGTGACCCTGGGAAGTTTGTGGTTCCCTGCAACATCAAGGGACATTACTACCCTCACACACTCTGCGACACCGGTTCTTTAGTAGGCATTATTCTAAGAACCATTGCAGAGGTGCTAAGCTTAAAGGTGGAGCCTTCTGGTGATTCATTCACTTTTGTGTATTGCTCTAAGGTGAATTCAGGAGGCATAGTAAAAGACCTCCAAGTGCAAATCAGCAATGCCCTAATTCCTGTAGACTTTCATGTCTGGGACGTTCAAGTGGAGCAAAATTCATCCATGTTATTTAAGTGATTTTTAGTATTTGTTTTAAGTTCATTTGAATCATTTTATGTTGCAATTAGAGATTTTTATGCATATATTTGTTCATTTGCATTTGACCTAGTATGAAATGTACAATTGAAAGTTTGAGGTCAAAATCAAAGTTTATTTATACAATCAAAGTTTAGATACCAAAGTGCAAACAATCTTAATTATGAGGACCATGTGTGCAAAAAAGCCAAAATTGGCCATTGATGTCTCGTGCTTCTCAATATGAAGAGATCGTCGTCGACCTTGATGAAGGAGAAGTTGGGGACAGTGTTGAAGCTTCTCATCGGACAAGAGACACTGCGCAGGAGAATACCCGTGGAGAAGGAAGAACATTGTTGTGGATGGAGCTCGCCGTGGCTGAAGATTCTGTGGAGAGCTCGTCAAATTGGAGCAGTCACATCGTCCATGGTACGTGACGTGAATCATCCACAGTGACATTGTGGCTCAAGTGAATTTTAGAAAACCAGAGATGGATCAAGGTTGAGAAGCTCAATTCAGCTTTAAATTTGATAAAGAAGAAGAGAAGAATAAAAGAGTAGGGGGACCACCAACTATAATATAGTTCTGAAAAAGGTAGTAAATTTAATCCAAAAAACAATTGGAAGCTTGAGATTAAAATCAGAGGTTATTTATGTACAATCAAAGTTTAGATACCAAAGTGCAAACAATCTTAATTTTGAGGATCAAGTGTGCAAAAAAAGCCAAAATTGGCCATTGATGTCTCGAGCTTCTCAATTTGAAGAGAGTCGTCGTCGACTATGATGAAGGAGAAGCTGGGGACAGTGTTGAAGCTTCTCACCGGACAAGAGACAATACGCACGAGAATACCCGTGGAGAAGAAAGAACATTGTTGTGGATGGAGCTCGTCCTAGCTGAAGATTCCATGGAGAGCTCGTCAAATTGGAGCAGTCACGGTGTCCATGGTACGTGACGGTGAACCATCCACAATGAGATTGTGGCTCAAGTAAATTTTAGGAAACCAGAGATGGATCAAGGTTAAGAAGCTCAATTCAGCTTTAAAATTTGATAAAGAAAAAGAGAAGAATATAAGAGAATGAGGACTACCAACTATAATATGGTTCTGAAAAAGGTAGTAAATTTAACCCAAAAACAATTGGAAGTTGAGGTAAAAATCAAAGGTTATCTATGTACAATCAAAGTTTAGATACCAAAGTGCAAACAATCTTAGGATCATGTGTGCAAAAAACCCAAAATTGGTCATTGATGTCTCGAGCTTCTCAATCTGAAGAGAGTCGTCTTCGACTCTGATGAAGGAGAAGCTGGGGTTGGTGTTGAAGCTTCTCACCGGACAAGAGACACTGCGCAAAAGAATACTCGTGGAGAAGGAAGAACACTGTTGTGGATGGAGCTCGCCGTGGCTAAGGATTCCATGGAGAGCTTATCAAATTAGAGCAGTCACAGCGTCCATGTTACGTGACGGTGAATCATCCACAGTGAGATTGTGGCTCAAGTGAATTTTAGGAAACCAGAGATTGATCAACGTTGAGAAGCTCAATTCAGCTTTAAAATTTGGTAAAGAAGAAGAGAATAGAAGAGAATGGGAACCACCAACTATAATATGGTTTTGTTTTAGTTAGAAAACTTAAAGAATATTGAAAAAAATAGTTAGAAAGAGTGTGGGTAGAAAAAAGTGATACATGGTATTACTAATAGTGTAAATGTGATCGAGTGGGTATTATTTTCTTTTATCTATTGCCATTTAAGGCATGACTGGTTGAAACATAGTGATTGTGTGTGCAGTTGCGGGAGTTTATGAATGTAAGTGGCTGCGGTTTTTACCTTTATTAAGTGATTTGTACGACTGATAAAACGGTTAGAATTTGTTGCATTTGCGGGATATTTATGGTTGCTTGATCATGAGATATTGCATTATTCTAATAATAATTTACTAACATTAACATATTATAACATTATAAAAATATCAAAAACATGCTGTTATGATAAAGATATAATATTTATTAATAACAATATTATGTTTGTGTATTTCTTTTGTTTAAGTGAAATTTATAATTTCAATAAAATTTATTTTGAAGATTTATATTAGAACTTATAAGAAAATATTTTGTTTCGTTTATATATGTATATATATTAATTTTTATTATACTAAATATTTTCGGTTAAAATTTTTATAAAAGAAATCATGATATTATAAGTGAATTTAAAGAACATATAAATTTATATATTTTGATGATATTTAAATTTCACATTTATTTATCGAGCCGCAATCCACCGCAAACCCAAATGCTAGCAGGAGACAGCTTTTTATTTTAAGAGGTTTGGATCAGTTTGAAGCGATTTTTAGCATTTTGTGACTATTGCAAAACACCAACAACTACTATCAACCGTAAAAGATGCGTTTGCGAGTGGTAGCGGAAAAACTAATCAGATCCGTAGTATCATGACAATATCACTATATTCATAAAACATTCACCTCGTCCATAACTTTGTTATTTCTATTTTAAAATAAATGTTAATTTGGATTTCTTATAGAAATTAAAATTTAAATATCTAAATTATTTGCAATATAAATTGTTTAGTTATAAAAAATTTGAACGAACAAAATCTAAGAATATATATATATATATATATATATATATATATGTTGGCTACTACTTTTTTTTGCAACAACACAAAACATAACGTTTTTTTTTTGTCATCACACAAAACATAACGTTTAGAAAGCTAGGAGAAGACTAATTGGAGTCAAATTAAAAACAAAAGTTTCAAATCTAATATTTAAATATAATGAAATTTATGATGCCAAAAATAAATGTAATACAATTTACAAGTATTCAAGAATATCCTATTTATCTTGAATTCATATACGAACTGATATCAGATATAGAAAACAAACAAAAAAAAACACTTTGTCTAATGTATTTGGTTTGGTTTTGAAGGAGAATGAATACCCAAACGCGTTTTACATAATCTAATGACTAGAAATGCAACACACCCACTCTTTTCTATGTCCCGTGGTTGATCTAGTTGATGCAAGAAGAGATGCACTTAGTGCTACAAAATATAATGAATATCACACTTTTGAGTTATATAATGAATATCACACTGCCTACTCAAAAGTTGAAATGACTAAAGTTAGAGGATAACTAAATTATATGTTATTGAACAATATGTAAACTATATAGACTGAAGTCCAATCATAGATGACCAAATAGCATTAACTTTATAGCTATCAAGAATCGAATCAAACTAATTCTTACACTATTGAATTTTAGAAGACCAAACCCAAATATAAGGAACTTATTTTGGAAAAACCTAATCACAAAATAAAACCATTGTGGACTTTGCAAGTTATTTCTCTACCTTAAAATATTTATCCAACAATAAAATAATTTTGATTAGATTTTTTTTGTTGACTTCTCTGGTTGATTAAATAGGAGTACAGTTTTTTTAGCTACCAAATATTTACATATCAAATACATATGTGAGCATAAAGGTGAATCTAGCAATGTGGCATAAAGACGATTCTTCATTAAACCATCCTAGATTGGATGCTAACTCTACTAGATCTTCCTCAAATCAACCAAGATAATTCCACCACCATGTCTTCTTTCTCATCTAGGATACTTTACTCCTGAACCAATCAATCAATCCATCTAATGGATTAGCACAGATTGACTCCTTTTAAGAAAAGAATTTGTGCATAACCCATAACTCATAGCAAAATTCTTCTTCTTCTCCATGGGTTATGCACATATTCTGGTCTAGCCAGAAGCAACATCCGCTAACGAAAGAGAATTCAGATATATCAAAAACACTAAGAAAGCAGTGATCAAAAGGCAAAAAATAAGAACTTACTCTCCTCAATCTCTATGTGAAAGATATAGAGAGAGAACATAATGGAGAGACAACACCCTCATATCTCAAAAAGAAATCTTTATTCTTATTTTTCTAGTCTGATCCTCTTTGTATAGTCTTTTTTGTTGGTGAGTTTTGAATTTACAGTTTTCAAATCTGGATCTTGATCTTTAATCCTGTTGAATTTGGGGCTATGGCATTTTGGCGCTTGCGTTCTCTGTTTCGATCTTTTGTGTTGCTTTGTCTCAGTCGACTACAATTATTTGTGTTTCCTTTGGTTCGCATTGTTGATGTTTTTGACAGGTGTAGAAGGTTTCGTATCCTTGTTTTGCAGTAATGGGTTGATTACGATGGTGATCGTGTTCACATGATTCTCCAGCTCGATTTGAAGGATTTGAGGATGTGGCCTTTCTCATCAGATTGTCAGAGGCGACAATATTACCGTTTTCTTCTATGCGTCTTCTGTGGTTGTTTAAAAGTTCACTCTCATGGCTCCTAAGTGGGTTGAAGTGTCTTGATCTTCTTTAATAAAGTTTGATCATTGGTGGTTCTCTCCTAGCTTTCTAGTCATGTTTTATCCTCATCTTTTTCAGTGTATTGTTAAGATTGATCTATTTTTTCCTAGATCCTAGTTCTTTTGTTGGTTTGTTTAGTTTTTGGGGTCTTGTTTGATGAATGTTGGCTTATGTCTCTAGGGATGTCTCTTGATCTGCTGGTTTATGTGTTCGGGAGATTGTTTGTCAGAATATTGTGTAATGTGTACTGAATAATGAATTGTACAATTGTTTAGCCGACTTAGCTCAGTGGTAGAGCGCGTGACTTTTAATCCCGTGGCCGTGGATTCGATCGCCACAGTTGGCGTTTTATTACTTAATTAATGACTTAAACTTTTCCCATCACGACACTCCTGGCTCGTTCACAAGGTTTTGCTGTCCAATGAATTGGGGTTTCTTTTCTTTTTGGGCCAACTTTTTCATTGATGAAAAGGTTTTAAAGGCTTACAACAGTGACGTGACAAAATTAAAGCCAGTAACCCATCGTTTACAACATTAATCAAAATTTAGCCCACTTATCTAAGCCCAATATATTGACTAAAGATAAGGATCATAACGTGTTATGCCAATCAATACGTGTAACACGCATGGAAGCACGAGATGGGATAAGCAAGCGGTGAACGTCGACTCCCCGAATCGTCTTTTTCACCGTCGCCGGAACTCAGGATAGTCACCACCGTGTAGATTACGAAGCTTCTCCTTGATCGCCATCTTCACTCATTTTCCACCATCTTCACTCATCTTCCACCATCTTCAATCACCGGCTAGAGCACATGCATATCTTCAAACACCATGGTTGAAGATCTTGCCGCCCACTAAGAATTGCGGCAACAAACAGATGCGATATTACCTAGTCCGAAGTAAATGAATCCGACTTCAGTGAGATCAATTGGAATGATAAAATAGCACCAAAGAGCTTCATCATTGAAAAAATTCTGATATAAGTCAGAAAATTTATTTAATGAACACAAATCAAGGAAATTCAATTTGGTTGAAAGATCACAACAAAAAACTGAAATCGAGTTGAAAACCAAACTTAGATAACAAGGATTCAACTGAAAACAAAATTCTTGAAACTTGAAAATAAAAAATAATGGTAACACAGAAGAGACGCATCTAGTTCAGGTAACTCTTTCCATTTCCATCCTCTAACTCTACCACCATCACCACAACTGGAAGCAAATCATCTGCTTCTTCGCCATAGAACTTAACACCATGAGAAGGTCTCTCGAGTGCCATGATCACTCCCTCATCACGAATTAGAGTTTGGAGCCCAAGTGGAAACAAAATGCGTGTATGTATCTCTTGTTCCTACAGAATTGCATCTCTATACTTATCTTCAGATTCCGTGGCGTAATATAAACCCCCAATTGGCCTTTCTCTCTCTGTTTCTAGAGAGAGACAATTCTCTCTCCATCCCCTCTTATCACACGCATACTTTTTAGAGGGAAACAAGATTTATGGCCTTTTTTGATGTAATTTAGTTTTCTTTGTTTATAGTTGAGTTCTCTCCTTTTGTTTTTCTCTCTTTGTTTTCTAGTCTGATGATTTATAGATAGAAGGAGATAATTTTGTTTTGAGTTGAATCCTTGTTAACTAAGTTTGATTTTCAACTCGATTTCAATTTTTTTTTGTGATCTTTCAACCAAATCGAGGCTGTTTTCCCATGTGTTTTAATTTTCTTGATTTGTGTTGATTAAATAAATTTTCTGACTTAGATCAGATTTTTTCCACTGATGAAGCTCCCTGGTGCTATTTTATCATTCCAACTGATCTCTTCGAAGTTGGATTCATTTACTTCAGACTAGGTAATATCGCATCTGTTCGTTGCCGCAATTCTTAGTGGGCGGCAGAAGATCTTCAACCATGGTGTTTGAAGACATGGATGTGCTCTAGCTGGTGATTGAATATGGTGGAAGATGAGTGAATATGGCGATAAAGGATTGAACTAATCCACAACAATACTTGTTCATTTGATTATATCTTATCACTCTCTTTTAGTGCCCATGCTGTAGCAAGCGGTGAACGCCGACTCCTCGAATCGTCTTTTTCACCGTTGCCGGAACTCAGGATAATCACCACCGTGTAGATTACGAAGATTCTCCTTTATCGCCATCTTCACTCATCTTCCACCATATTCAATCACCGGCTAGAGCACATCCATGTCTTCAAACACCATGGTTGAAGATCTTCTGCCGCCCACTAAGAATTGCGGCAACGAACAGATGCGATATTACCTAGTCCGAAGTAAATGAATCCAACTTCAGAGAGATCAGTTGGAATGATAAAATAGCACCATAGAGCTTCATCACTGGAAAAAAAAATCTGATATAAGTCAGAAGATTTATTTAATCAACACAAATCAAGGAAATTAAAACACATGGGAAAACAGCCTCGATTTGGTTGAAAGATCACAACAAAAAAACTGAAATCGATTTGAAAATCAAACTTGGTTAACAAGGATTCAAATCGAAACCAAAATCTCTCGTTCTATCTATAAATCATCAGACTAGAAAACAAAGAGAGAAAAACAAAAGGAGAGAACTCAACTATAAACAAAGAAAACTAAATTACATCAAAAAAGCCATAAATCTCGTTTCCCTCTAAAAAGTATGCGTGTGATAAGAGGGGATGGAGAGAGAATTATCTCTCTCTAGAAACAGAGAGAGAAAGGCCAATTGGGGGTTTATATTACGCCACGGAATATACTGGACAAAATAGAAATATTACTAATTTAAGGGCTAAAACATAATTAAACAGAATCACTACTCGGCCGGTTTAGGGATATCTTCATCATCTTCTCCAACCACTGGTGCTTTTATCACCGGTGCTCAAGTATCACCAGAAATTCAAACGGAGACATTTCTAATTGGAATGAAGATAAGTATAGAGATGCAATTCTGAAGGAACAAGAGATACATACACGCATTTTGTTTCCATCTGGGCTCCAAACTATAATTCGTGATGAGGGAGTGATCATGGCACTTGAGAGACCTTCTCATGGTGTTAAGTTCTACGGCGAAGAAGAAGATGATTTGCTTCTAGTTGTGGTGATGATGGTAGAGTTAGAGGATGGAAATGGAAAAGTTACCTGAACTAGATGCGTCTCTTTTGTGTTACCATCTACTATATTAAAACATAGTCCTATTTGAATACTACCATGAGATATATTTTTTGGACCTATTGAACATGTTGTGATTTATCTATTAATTAGTTATCATATTATTTATATATCTTATTAACTAACCTTCCTATTTTTTCTACGTATCTATAAAATAACTTTTATTAAATATATATTTTATCTTAACATATTATTTAGCCAATCAATCTAAACCATATAAATAAATATCATTTGACAAATTTTATAAATACGATCATTGAATTTTGTATTCAACAGTAGAACAAAATATGTGATTTATTGACATTTGAGTTCATCGTGCTATATAGTTTTTGACCTAGCATATGTGAATCATAAAACATGCTATATTAGAGTTCAAATATACAATATAATATTATCATATACTTTGTACATTATAATGACTTATAAAATCTATTCTATTAAAATAGAATCTTATATTTATCTATCTTGAAAGTTTTACATAATTTATGGTACTATTTAAAGTTGTTAGTGTATTACATAATTTATGGTACTATTTAACTAAAAACGAATATTTATAATTATCTCTATTACTCACTATTTATTTTCATTCATAATTTTTCATATATTACTTAAATATAACAACTTCAACAGAATATGGTAATTAGAATATTTTATTTTTTAAAACAGAGTAATCAAAATATACTATTCGATTTTTAAAATATGAAAATCAAAATATTTTTAATTATATATAATTTTTGATACACAAAAATATAACCGCCCTTTCAAGGGCGGGTCAAAATCTAGTTATTTATTTATTTTCAAGTTTCAAGATTTTTGAGCTATTGTTTTTTTAGCTATTGTTGACTAATCCACAACAATACTTGTTCATTTGATTCTATCTTATCACTCTCTTTTAGTGCCCATGCTGTAGTTACCACACAATCCGATTTGAGTGTAGGAGCAGAACCACTTCTAAGATGTTTCGACTTAAATATAACTTTTGTTTTCTCAGATTCAGTGTGCTCATAGTTCTGTTTTTTTTTGTTCATGTCCTTGCATCTAGCAGGAGTAAGTTTCGGACCCCTTTCTTTTCACCCATTTGTTGTATATGTTATATTTACTTATAACCGTAGAGGCTTATCATAATCAGTTATCGATATCAGTATATTATTTTAGTCTTGCCTACTTTAGACGACTACCAACCTTGAGGCTAGTAACATCAAACTAAATATCTTAAACAACAAATAATTATTTGTTTACTCATAACATAAATAAATAAACAAAAAAATAAAGTTTATAAGGAAACACTAAATACGTATATCTCTTGTGTAATTAAAAATGTATTTTAAAACAAAAAATGACCTTGTTTTATTCTAAATTTTTTTAAATCAAACATAAAATTTTGAAAAATTAATAATTTCATGTTCTTTGTTAGTAACATTCAATTAGATAAAAGTAATAATATAAACCTTAAAATTAATTGGATGATATTAACACCTTAAATTTGTTTAAGTATTAATAAAAGTTAAGGATCAATTTGCAAATAAAAAATGTCATCTTTAAAAATGAAGAACCAAAAAAATATTTCTTCGTTTTTTGAAGAAATATTGTTCAATTCTTCATTGTTTGAAGAAAAAAATGAAGTACCATTGGAATAAAAAATAAAGTAAAAATGGAAAATTAAGCATCATGCTCTAAGGTGTTTGAGCCAATGCTTCTTGTATTTTATAGGTAGTTGCTGTGGGAGGTTATGGAGGTCTTGTTGATGTCATCTCTCAGTTTGGAAGCCATCTCTGCACATTTCATAGCAACTCGGAGTGGCCCAACCTTACAATACTAAAAGTTCTATATACTAAACATTCAGCCTATCTACGTAGGTATAAAAAATCTACCAATCATATGTTCTTATTTTGGCACTTCACATTCTCTTTGTCGACAAAGGTCGAATGTTTTGGGCTTTTCAAATTTTTTTGTGACCCATTTAAAACTTATGTTAAGCTTTCTTCGTTAATCGTGTCCCAATGAAACGAACAAAACTTATGTTCACTCCCTAGGGTGAACCTTTAAATTCACCACACCTCGAATAACCAATCAAAGTGCCACATAGATTAATGAATAAAAATATTAAATACTTTTAAAAAAATCAAAATAGCTTAAAAATAATATTTTTAGAAAATCAAAATCAAACCCTAGACCTAAATCAAAACGTAGACTCTAAACCCAAATCCTAAACTCAAACCCAAAATCTTAAATCCAAACCCTAGACCCTAATCCTATACCCTCAACCCGAGACCCTAAATTATAAACCCAAACCTTAGATCTTGAACCCAAATCCTAAACTCTAAACCCAAACTTAAAACCTTAAATTTATTTTAGAGTATAAAGTTTTTGTTTAGAGTTTGTGTTTAGGATCTAGGGTTTGGATTTAGGATCTAGGGTTTGGGTTTAGGGTATATGGTCTAGGGTTTGGATATAGAGTTTGGGTTTAGTGTACAGACTAAACCCAAACTGTACACACTAAACCCAAACCCGATACCCTAGATCATATACCCTAAACCCAAACCCTAAACCCAAATTATATACCTTAAACCCAAACCCTAGACCATAACCCCAAATCCTAAACCCAAATCCCACACCTTAAATCCAAACCCTAGACCCTAAACCCACACCTTAAATCCAAACCCTAGACCCTAAACCTAAACTGTAAATCCTAAACTCAAATCTTATACCCTAATATTTGGGTTAATGTTGATGGTGTTCCTTTAGAGTTTAAGGTTAGGATTTAAGGTTTGGATTTAGAGTCAAGGGTTTGGGTTTAAGATTTAGGGTTTAGGATTTAGGGTTTAGAGTTTAAGTTTAGGATCTAGGATTTGGGTTCAGGGTTTAAAGTTTGAGTTTAGGATTAGGGTTTATGGTCTAGGGTTTGGATTTAAGATTTAGGTTTTGGGTTTAGGATTTAGGTTTAGGGTCTACGGTTTAGATTTAAGTATAGGGTTTGATTTTGATTTTGATTTTTTTAAAAATATTAAATTTTGTTAGCTATTTTGATTTTCTAAAAATTATTTAAATTTTTTATTCATTAATCTATGTGGCATTTTGATTGGTAATTAAAGGTGCTGTGAATTTAAAGGTTGGTTGTGAACCTAAGTTTTTATGCAATGAAACAGATACACCTACGTTTTCTTCTTCCTCAACCATCTTAGGCGATTCCTCTCCATAGCCATCGTTTCCACTTTCTACAACTCTTCGTTATCTACGTCAGCAACAATATCCGGACCAATAAAATACTCCCAAAACCCCATGTCACCCAATCACGCTTCCTTAATAGATTGACTTTTTTTTTATTTTCTTCTCCTCATATTAAACTTTTCTTCAAACGATGGTCTTCTCATCTCCTTCAAATGAAATACAACTTTCCAATTTTTTAAATCCATTTCAACTCGGGAGAAATCTGGGTATCATTGGTAAGATTACTTTATTCATGTCCTCATCAGTGTATAGGGTTTTGGAATTTCTCTCTAACGCCATGTATCATGTTTGTTTCCTTCATCCCAAATCAGAGAAAAATGAGTGGTATGATGGTGAAAACGTCTTAAACGCTAACCACATCAGAACCCGAGCTGAACGCAAGAGATCTTTTGGTAAGCGAGAGACATATATGTTTAGAAACAAGCGTTTACGATTTACCCACTCATTATCCTTGATTTGTCTTTTACCATAACTAATTTACAAATCATTTTTTGTGTGTCAGATATGGCCTTGAAGACACAGTGCCTGCGAACGCAACGGCTTCCCAAACTCGGAAGAACTAAACGTCAAAATATTTTTGAACTTTTAATTCGATCTGAAAGAGTGACATTATACAGGTTTCTTTCGAGTTTCCTCCTTCTTGATTTTTGTAAAACTAGGAGATGTTTTTCAGTTGATTATCTGAGGTATGGATAAACAAACATGATGCAAAAGAAAAGGCACAAGATCTCTAAGTTCCAGAAATTTAAATATGCATACCCACGTTACTTCTTCTTAATTATGTTTTCAGTGAAAAGCTAACATGTACAATTCCTTATCTTTTTGAACACGTATCTTAGTTTCCGTGGTACATATTTCTACTCTGTTCTACTTACATTATGGTTTCACACTTCAACTGAGTGTATCATATTTAAAATCCATTTTGAAATTGGTTGTATCTATAGTTTAGGTAAATCTATGATTTGTTTCCAGGTTTCATGTCCATCTTACTTTTAACTTAACTTAGGATATGTTCTGTATTTAAATTTTTGAATTGAAGGCCTATATGTTGGTGACGAAAGACCTAAAGGCTCTGAGATAGTACAACTTCATTGTAAGTATGGACGCTAGAGTGATTAAGATGAAAGTAACTCACATATTTCTTTCAATATATGGAGGCTTTGAAGTTACATGGGATCCAAATGTGTCGGTTGGCCAGGTTATTTATCTATTTAGTGTTTTATACCTAACTTTCTTTTATTTCAGTAACCCTCCAGTGGTGACGACCCTTTCAATTCTCCCATATCCACTATCTATATATGACTCGCCTCATTTAGATAGAACCCCTGACATGAACCACTCGATTCACTTTCTCACAAGTGAAACCTTTTTAGAGGGATATGAGTTTTCAAATGGAGCCTTTTATTAATCACGTTTAAGATACAATACTCTTTGTAGTCTGATTTTTTTTTATATTAAATTTCTGAGATTTCTTTGTAGTTTATCCGTTCTTACTTTAACAATAACTCAAAGATTATGTGTTTAATTGAAATCTTATATTAGGTGTTGTCTTACGCACACCAGACTTTCAAAAGAAGTGATCAAATCACTTACCACTCGACTAATTTCAAAGCAAAAAGAAAAATTGTAAGTGGATTCTTATAATGTATGTCACTTGGTTGACAATCACTCATGTTCCGGGGCGTGTTTACGTTGTTATCTTTAAAGGGGGTCTAATATAAAAACTGAGCATTTTTTGTTGTGAAGTTTATTCAGTTGGTTGGATTAATATTTTGTTAGGCCATTCGAGAAATCTAATATATTAAAACAGGGTCCTATTTTTTATCTACTTATAAGTATTTTAGGTTGGACTATTACATTTTTTTAATTTCTTATTTATTCTCCTACAACTAATCTAATTATTATTAAATATATATATTATATCTAACTATTATCTTAATATTTTCAAAATAAGATATCTAAAAAGATATTCTTAAGTATCTTTTCGTAAGATTTGATTTTAATAATATTTTTTAATATCTTTTATTTAAAATGTAAATATACATTTGTTTTTAAATAATAAATCCATTATTAATATTAACTATATTTAAAATCGAATTTTTATTCATTATTAATTTATTTAATAAAAATCTATAATATTTATATATATATAATTTATATACATAAGTAAATTACTGCACCAAGTAATAAATATAAAGTAACTTAATTCTTTAATTAACTATTTATAAGTTATAAAATAACAGAATAAATTATATTTATAAATTTTACAACATATTTCAAATTATTAAACAATATTAAAATACGATATATGAACTAATAAATCATTTCATAAGTTAATATACATATCTAAACTAAAATATTAAAAATAATTAATATATTTCTCATGTATGAGACGAGTATTATAAGAATAGTTAATTTGTATAATATATTGACAAAAAATATAATAATAAAATAAAATTTTACGAATATTAAAATTAAAAATTTGTATTATAATATATGAAGCAAGTTATATAAATTAATTATCTTATTTTCATAAAATTATATTAATGTAAGTTTTAATTTATTATATATACTTCAAAATAAATGTTTTAATAAAAAGATGCACATGTATAAGATTTCTAATTTTGAGTAAATAAATATTTTAATAAAAATTTATCTCGATTTATTAAGTACGGGTCAAAATCTAACAATGTTACATTAATTTTTTATCAAAATCTAATAAGAAACATTAAAATGCGGGTGAAAATCTAATAATAAACATTAATATTTGATCAAACTCTAATAAGAAACATTAAACTGCGGGTCAAAATTTATCTCACATTTATGTATCTATTTCTAATTTAGTATGTATCCTCTCGAATATTGATCCATTACGCTTACAATTCGGATCAAAATTCATCTCACATTCATGTATCTATTTCTAATTTAGTATGTATCCTCTTGAATATTGATCCATTACGCTTACAATAAAATGATAAATTAGTTTGACTAACTTTTGTAAAATAAGAGCATAACATTCATAATATATATCCACCATTCATCTAAACATTCATAAATTAGAATACTTTAAATATGAAAATTTAAGTCAAATTGTATTACATAGTGGCCACCCATAGGTTCAACCAGTAGTCGGGTCCCAAATTTTAGCGTATTTTGCGAATTTTATAAAATTTTAAATAACGAGTTTAAAGAAAAAAACGAACTGGATTCCATATAAAGTCATCAGTTAGTCAGTTTAACCGCCGATCCGGTTCGTAACCCGAAACACTGGATATAACGCTTCATTTGTAACATTTAAATGTAGATACATAATCAAAAATGCAAATTTATTTCATATAATTTGGTTTGTGTCGAAAATAATCTCGCGCTTTCAAAACGCGGGTCAAAATCTAGTGTTTCATTATTCAAGAGGAAACTGGTTGTTGGAGATGACATATTTTTCTTAAAATGTTATTCATGTCCATAACGCCAGTATTAAATGGTATACAAAACTTCTAACATTTGCGAATCTTTGTTTCTGAAAATCCGTCTATAAAATTTGGCTACAGTGTTACACCACCCTTTCGAATAATAAAATATTAAAAGCAGCTGAGTGAATTTTTCAAGGCCCCGCAAGTTTACTTTGAAGCTCACAAGCTGAGGAACTTTAAATCAAGACTTGCAAAGGGACTGACGAAATGCAATCTAAAAGAGGATGCCTTTTTCTGCTATATCAAGTCTTGCCAGTGGTGGGTTATGTATGTTTTACCACATTATTTTCATTCGCAACTAAATATATAATTTAAAATTACGTACCACAGTTCCAATTCTAATGTGACACTATTATTTTTGGGTCCTTACAAGAAGATTTTGTTCTACTTTATCTGGACATATAGACATTTCCATCCAAGTGACCCCTTACCAAAATTGTATCAAATCTGTTTTTCCCATCATATTTTGATATAAGACTTACAGTATGGCTGTATTATTACTTTTTCAGAATTCCTATTGATAATTATTCTCTGGACAAGTTATTGGATAGTAAAAAAAGATCTTATTCTATGTGGATAGGCACTTTTACAGAGTGAGAAGGTTAGTACCAAGCATCTCTTTTCTTACCACAAGACAACCAAGAAACCCCATCCTATGTGGATATATAGCTAATTTGCTTCAAAAAAACTTATCTTCTCATTTCATTGCTTTTCCCCAGTGCTTGATGGAAATTAAGTGCAACCATATCAAGGTACAGGAGCCCAAGAACTTTGAATGTTATTATGGGTATTCTCAATGGAAAGGGGATTATCAATGCATACTGTAAGTTAGATTGCTCACTCAAGATTTCAAATGCTCTTTACTTTTGCCATTAATAAATATTCGCCTTTACATGGATTAACTTTAACTGTTTCTAAGGATGAAAGAAAGTCTCAAAGCTTCTCAAAGCTATTGATGAAGAACCATTTGAGATTCATGTTGCCACTCAAAGATTTCACAAAGGACCAAAAACTACAAAATTCAAAGTAGGAACTAATGTAAGTATATTATAAACATACCCAAAAGAAAATCAAATTTGTAAGAATTTTTAATGAGTCGCACACTTGCACTATTAATATGTTTTTCAACAGTTCAGTTGCAAAGTTTCGACTAAGTTTGTTTTATTGGGTATTCTCACCTCTAAATTGGTTTTTGTAGAACCTAGCCTGGAAAGATCAATAAACAGTGTATGGCTTCATTCATCATTGAGCTTGATTTCATGTTGTATCAGGCAACATGATCCAGCTAACTTCGCATTAACTCAGCAGGCTGAAGTCGTTAGGATTATGCAGTGATGCAAGCATGTGTTTCAAGAAACATGATCCAGCTAAATTAATCGGTGATATCATTTTGGAGAATTTCGTACTAACGAAGTCGTCAGGATTATGTAGGCATGTAGGCATGCATGCATGTGTTTCAAGTAGAGTGTATAGACAGTAGATGTGAAACAAGTGATTCCATAATAATTTTAACCTCACTGGATTTAGGTTTAGGGTCTACGGCTTAGATTTAAGTTTAGGATTTGATTTTGATTTTCTAAAAAATATTAATTTTTTTTAGCTATTTTGATTTCCTAAAAAATATTTAAATTTTTTATTCATTAATCTATGTGGCACTTTGATTGGTTATTAAAGGCGCTGTGAGTTTAAAGGTTCACCGTGAATCTAAGTTCTTATGCAATGAAACAGATACACCCACATTTTCTTCTTCCTCAATCATCTTAGGCGATTCCTCTCCATAGCCATCGTTTCCACTTTCTGCAACTCTTCGTTATCTACGTCAGCAACAATATTCGGACCAAGAAAATACTCTCGAACCATGTCACCCAATCAACTTCCCTAATAGACTGACTTTTTATTTTCTTCTCCTCATATTAAACTTTTCTTCAAACAAGGGTATTCTCATCTCCTTCAAACGAAATACAACTTTCCAATTTTTAAATCCATTTCAACTCAGGAGAAATCTGGGTATCATTGGTAAGATGACTTTATTCATGTCCTCATCAGTGTATGGGGTTTTGGAATTTCTCTCTAACCCCATGTATCATGTTTGTTTCCTTCATCCCAAATCAGAGAAAAATGAGTGGTATGATGGTGAAAACGTCTTAAACGCTAACCACATCAGAAACCCGAGCTGAACGCAAGAGATCTTTTGGTAAGCGAGAGACATATATGTTTAGAAACAAGCGTTTACGATTTACCCACTCATTATCCTTGATTTGTCTTTTTACCATAACTAATTTAACAAATCGTTTTTTTTGTGTCAGATATGGCCTTGAAGACACAGTGCCTGCGAACGCAACGGCTTCCGAAACTCGGAAGAACTAAACGTCAAAATATTTTTTGAACTTTTAATTCGATCTGAAAGAGTGACATTATACAGGTTTCTTTCGAGTTTCCTCATTCTTGATTTTGTAAAACTAGGAGATGTTTTTCAGTTGATTATCTGAGGTATGGATAAACAAACATGATGCAAAAGAAAAGGCACAAGATCTCTAAATTCCAGAAATTTAAATATGCATACCCACGTTACTTCTTCTTAATTATGTTTTCAGTGAAAAGCTAACATGTACAATTCCTTATCTTTTTGAACACGTATCTTAGTTTCCGTGGTACATATTTCTACTCTGTTCCACTTACATTATGGTTTCACACTTCAACTGAGTGTATCATATTTAAAATCCATTTTGAAATTGGTTGTATCTATAGTTTAGGTAAATCTATGATTTTTTTCCAGGTTTCATGTCCATCTTACTTTTAACTTAACTTAGGATATGTTCTGTATTTAAATTTTTTGAATTGAAGGCCTATATGTTGGTGGACGAAAGACCTAAAGGCACTGAGATAGTACAACTTCATCGTAAGTATGGACGGTAGAGTGATTAAGATGAAAGTAACTCACATATTTCTTTCAATATACGGAGGCTTTGAAGTTACATGGGGATCCAAATGTGTCGGTTGGCCAGGTTATTTATCTATTTAGTGTTTTAGACCTAACTTTCTCTATTGTTTTAATCTCAATATATAAACTCATGATCAATAAGAATAACTCAATTCTTTTATTAGCTTAAGAAAACTCTCTCAAAAACTTAAGCTCTCACAAGATCTTCTCAAACTCATAAGTTATGTCACAAGTTGACATCTCCTTATATAGATCTATAAAACTCCTAATCCCACTTAACAAACTATATTTCCTTTTTTATTCTATTCCTAGCTTAACTAGGAATACTATAACTTGTTCTCCAAGTTAACATTCAAGTTTACTTTCAACATTCTCCCCTTTAAACTTGAACTTAACTTCTTCTAAGTTTCGAACTCCAATAAGCTCCCTCATCTCTTTGAACTTGATTCTTCCTAATGCTTTTGTCAAGATGTCTGCATTTTGCTCATTGCCTGGTATATGTTGCACGTCGACTTGATTGTTTTCTACACACTCTCTGATAAAGTGGTAACACTTATGTATATGCTTGCTTCTTCCATGAAACACCGGGTTCTTGGTAAGAGCAATTGCAGATTTATTATCGATTTTTATTATCACTTTTCCGCATGGTCTCTCAGTGATTTCTTCAAGTAAATCATGCAGCCATATAGCTTGTTTTGCAGCCTCAGTAGCTGCCATAAATTCCGCCTCACATGAAGATAAAGCCACTGTTTCTTGTTTCTGTGAACACCAGCTAATTGGACAGCTATTGAGGTAAAATACATGACCAGTGGTGCTTCGTCCATCATCTTCGTCTATGTTGTGACTATTGTCACTGTACCCCACAAGTTCTGTTTTCACATCTCGACAAAAGAACAGACCGTATCCAAGTGTACCTCTTGGATACCTTAGTATTTGCTTCAAGGCGGCTGCGTGTGATCTCTTTGGTTTGTGCATATAGCGACTTAGCATTCCTACACAAAAAGAGAGATCTGGTCGTGTATGTAATAAATACCTAAGGCACCCAATCATTCGTCGATAGCTTTTTTCATCAACATCTTCTTCGTTTTGTGCTTTGGACAGTTTAAGTCCGAACTCCATTGGTGTTTGCACGATATTGCAGTCGTCCATGCCAGCTTCTTTTAGTATCTTCGTCGCATACCTTTCTTGTGAAAGCGTGATACCCTCTTTCTTTTGCATTACTTCAATTCCTAAGTAATATGTTAACCTTCCGAGATCACTCATTTCAAATTTCTCGGCCATGTTTACTTTGAAATCCATGATAAGTTGTTGGCTTGAACCTGTGACTAGTAAATCATCCACGTACACAGCTACCAGGAGTGTATGTCCGTCTTCATGTTTTCGATATAGTGAAGGCTCTTTATGACATCGTTTGAATGTCAAAGCTTGAAGGACATTGTTTAACTTTTCATTCCAAGCCCTTGGAGCTTGTTTTAATCCATATAAAGCTTTGTTCAACTTGTATACTTTGTCTTCACTTCCTTGCACTTTAAAACCTTCAGGTTGTGATACATACACCGTTTCTTTTAACTCACCGTGGAGAAAAGCCGTTTTGACATCTAAATGATGCACTTCCCAGCCATTGGATGCTGCTAAAGCGATGATAAATCTTACTGTTTCTATTCTTGCCACCGGTGCGAAGACTTCTTCAAAATCTATACCATACCGTTGAATGTATCCTTTTGCTACCAGTCTTGACTTGTATTTGTTTATGGTTCCATCAGCATTGCGTTTTATCTTAAATATCCACTTCAACCCGATAGCTTTTGCGCCTGCAGGAAGGTCTACCAAGATCCATGTCTTGTTTTTAACTATAGACGCTATTTCATCTTCACATGCGTCTCTCCAAACTTTCTCCTTTATGGCTTCACCAAAATCCCAAGGTTCATCATCTATTAATAGCAACAGATATTCACATTCTTCTTCTTCGGTGAGTTGAACGTAGTCCTCCAAGTAGCTTGGTCGCTTTGTGACTCTCGTGGATCTTCTAGGTGTGATGACGTGATCTTCATTACTCGGTATGGCAATTGCAGGAGCATTATCATTTTCTTCATTATTTTGTCCTCCATCGGTTTCAATATGATCTTCTTCCTCTTCTATATCTGTATTTTCTTCTCGTATACCGTTGTTTCCATACTCTCCGTATGTGACAGTGAACATACCATGTTGCTCTTCACTGATATTAGAAACCGATAGGTTCCATTCCCAATGTTTTCTTTCATCAAAATTGACATCTCGGCTAACTATTATCCTTTGATGAGTAGGATCAAACATTATATATGCTTTGGATCCCGGTTCAGTCCCAAGGTGTACTAGAGTTCGAGACCTGTCGTCTAGCTTTTTTATATGTGGTTGATCCACTTTTACATAGCCAATGCAGCCGAATACGCGAAGGTGTGTCACACTTGGTTTCTTACCTTTGTATATTTCGTATGGTGTTTGCTCCGTGAGAACCCTAGTTGATACCTGGTTGATTAGATAAGTGGTGTGTCGCACAGCTTCTCCCCATAGATAATTAGGTATCTTCATGTGCTTCATCAAGCTTCTAGTCATTTCCATAAGTGTTCTATTTCGTCTCTCTACTACGCCGTTCTGTTGTGGAGAATATGGAGCAGTCAAGTGTCTTGTTATGCCAGAGTCTTCACAGAATTGATTGAATTCGGTAGATGTAAATTCGCCCCCCCTATCAGTTCGGAATGTTTTAATGGAAGCTCCTGTCTCGCTTTCCACTCTTGTTTTGAATTTTTTAAATTTCTCGAAAGCTTCTCCTTTGTCTTTTAAAAATATAGACCACATGTATCGTGAGTGATCATCGATTAGAACAAATATATATCGGTTCTTAGCAGCCGTTGGTGGAGTGATGGGACCACATAAGTCACCATGTACAAGGCCTAATATGTCTGTTGCACGATATGAGCTAGCTTGAGGGAATGGTCGTCTTGCTTGCTTGCCAAGCATACAAGCTGCGCATGTTTCTTTTTCAATCTTGATCTTCGGTAGTCCAATGGCTAGTTCCTTTCGCACCATTGTTCTTAAAGCTTCTGCTCCTATATGTCCAAACCTTGCATGCCATACGGTAGATTCATCGTGACTGATTAGTTGCAGACACTTAGTTTCCACAATGTCCATACTCACCTTGTACATACGATTTCGTGACCTCATAGCCTTAGTAATCAAATTGCCATCCTTGTCATGAAGAGTGAGATAATCTTCTCTCATTCTGACGTCACATCCTGACTCAGTGGCTTGGCCAAGGCTAATGATATTACTTCTTAGATCCGGAATGAAATATACATCACTCAGCGTCTTTCTATCTCCTCCCTTGCTGCAGAAAAGAATTGATCCTTTTCCTTTAATGTTGATACGAGAATCATCACCAAATCTTACTTTTCCCGTTATTGTTTCATCAAGTGATTTGAAGTAGCTCTTATTCCCAGTCATATGGTTACTAGCACCATTGTCTAGGTACCATATGTTATCTCTGTCCGTACATTTTTAAAAATCCTTAGGTTTAATGTTTTTCTCGTTGAGATATACGACTTCATGCATCAATAGTCCTTCAGCTTCATGAGTATCGTCGTCTTTGTTGTTTTCATAAGTTTCTTGAAACTTCAATAGGCGATCTGGACAGTGAGATGCAAAATGGTCATTCTTATCACATCTGAAACAAGTGATCTTTGACATGTCTATGTCCCTGTATGATCGACCACGGCCTCGTCCTCTGCCATAAAGCCGACCACCACGACCTCTGTATCCATTATATTCTCGATTTGCTTGCGAAGTTTCAGTATTAGCATACATTAGTTTACTTTGGTTTTCATGTCCATCTTCTTCTTCTTCGCATATTCTTTCTTCATAGGCTTTCAGTCGACCGATGATATCTTCAAAACTCGTGGTTTTGAGATCCAAGACTTGTTCGAGAGAAGCCACAATATGTATATATTTTTTTCGTGGAAGGCTTTGAAGAATTTTTTTAACCAGCTTGGTTTCTTCCATATTTTCTCCAAGTGAAGCTGATTTAGATGTGATTTCTGATATTTTTCCCACAAAGCTATCAATAGTATCCGATTTCTTCATCTTTAAGCGATCAAATTCCGCCATTAGGGTTTGTAACCTAGCTTCCTTGACCCTGTCGGCTCCCATATAACGTGATTTGATAGTTTCCCATACCTTCTTTGCGTTGTCTAGGTCACCTACTTGTAGTATGAATGCTTCTGGTATTGATTGAAAAATCAAAGCAATAGCCATATCGTTTTTGTCTGCCTCGTCTGAGTCTTTCTCAAGTACGTCCCATGCCTTGTGCACCTTAAGTAGGATTTTCATCCGGATGGCCCAGACGGTGTAATTACTTGAAGTGAGCATCGGACAGTTGATAGACGACGATCCTCCATCTTTTAATTTTGCCATAGAACTCGAAGTTGTTATCTCTCCCATGGTTTTGCTCTGATACCAATTATTGTTTTAATCTCAATATATAAACTCATGATCAATAAGAATAACTCAATTCTTTTATTAGCTTAAGAAAACTCTCTCAAAAACTTAAGCTCTCACAAGATCTTCTCAAACTCATAAGTTATGTCACAAGTTGACATCTCTAGATCTATAAAACTCCTAATCCCACTTAACAAACTATATTTCTTTTTTTATTCTATTCCTAGCTTAACTAGGAATACTATAACTTGTTCTCCAAGTTAACATTCAAGTTTACTTTCAACATTCTCTTTGTTCACCGTAGAAATCCGATCTTAGGAATCCAATATGTAGCCCAAGTAGTCTTTTGCCTTCTCTTCTCCACAGATCTCTTCTCTTTTTCTCTGACCAAAAGCTAACGTCAACCTTCATGTTAATATAAAATTTTCTCCACTTTAATTCTTCAAAACTTTCTTTTATTTCAGTAACCCTCCAGTGTTGACAAACTCCAGTGAAGTTTTCAAGGAAAATCATAAAAGAAAATTAGAGTTGTTGTACAAGAAAATAATTGAAATTAGCGTGATGCAGATCCAAAATTTTTATAATTCATGCATATATTAACGAACAGATCAGATTTAATTTTCCTAAACTACAGTATGGCTAATTACTTTGGAAACGTCTTTATTACACAAGATATTAAAATATCCACTCCAGCCTGTGTTGTATTGGCAACGCGGCGTGTTTTTAAAAATATGTATCTATTATATTAAAACAGAATCCTATTTAAAAATTACCTTGACATGTTTTTTTTTTTACTTATTGAAAACTGTTGTGACTTATCTATTAACTAACATCTATATTATCAAAAATCAAGTATAAAATTGGAATATTTGGAAACATAGATATTAGACTAAAGAAAAAATATTTGGAAACACAGATAGCAGATTAAATATTTTTTTTTATTTACACATTTAGTCAACCCATTTATTTCTTATTTACAGATTCTTTCAATATCATTTAAAATAATATATTTAAATTAATTAATTTCAATAGGTGTTATTTCTTTGTTGTAAAAAACAATCTCAAAATATGTAGTGTATGTTATATAAAATTATCTATAAATATAATATTAATTTATTTATTTTAGTAAAATAGAAAAATTTTGAGAGTTTAATTTTCAGAAAAACATGTAGTAAATATCGATTTTCGCTTAGAATAATAATTAAAAATCTAAAAATATACAGGTACACGAATATAGAAAATATTGTGATCAGTTGCACCTGTTTCAGTTGGAAAATAGAAGTATCGAATATTTTTATACTCAAATCTATCCAATATTGCAAGCAGTTGAACAAATATTTATGATTTCCATATATTTTTAACGCATATCTTCCTAAATTTTTTGTAACAATTTATAGATAATACATATCCGTCCTTTATTCTAATCATTACCCCATACGATATAAGAAATACTTGATTTCTAAATGATATTAACATAAATATATAAATTATATTTGATTTATAAATTGTCAGAATACACAATTTTTGAAATATTAAATAGTTGACTTTTGATTTAATAATATTAGATATTAGATATAATAGATTTTTTGAACAATCACAATTTTGATAATCACCAATTAGAAACCAAATAAAATAGTCTATTTTGAACCTATAAGATTTTGAATTTAAATACATTAGATATTAGATATAATAGATTTTTTAAACAACCACGATTTTGATAATCAATCAGTTAGAAACCAAATTTTTTCCAGAATATTCCTCAACTCATTATACCATATTTATAATTTGATAACAGAATTTCCAATCCTTCTAAAACGTGTGCAACACCCACCAAATATTTTGGTATATAAATTTGGTACATTAATAATAAATTAACTAGAATTTTATATATTTTTTAATTATAACAAAATCTGTTGAGAAAGAATCTAATAAAATTTTACTTAAAAATTTAAATATATTCTAAAATATTCTCTATATATAAAAATAGCAGTGTTTACATTAGTTAAATATGGTAAAATTATATTAAAGAGGTAAATTAACAAATTTTAAAATTTTATCTACTATTAACAAATAGTAATTAGACCATTTCGAAAGTTATTTAATATGACATATTTAATTATTACATTAACAATAAATAAACTAAAGATTTGAATTTTATTTTTTAGTTATAACAAACCTGTTTAGAAAGAATCTAACAAAATCTTACTTAAAAATTTAAATATTTTTATAAAATAATACATTAATAAATTTCTTAATTAGGTATATAATATTATTATAAATCAATGTTAACTAAAATTTATTATAAACAAGAAAATAAAAATTCTACTATTTTACAAATTCTATAAATATATTATGGATTATATGAAAATAGAAGTGTTACATGAATTAAATATGATAAATTATATTAAATAGGTAAATTAACAAATTTTAAATTGTAAAGTTTTTCATTTAAATAAATCATCATTCATCATTAAAATAGGCTAATTTTCATAAACTGTATAATAGCTTTATATAAAATAAATGTATTAACATATGTTAAACTTATATATCTAACAATTTTTTATTTATATTGAAACTCTCAACAATATATTGTTTAAAATGTTTGTATACAAAAAAATAATAATATATAATAAACTTTAATTCATATACTATTTTTTTAAATGTCAATAGAAAACTATGGTATTTTGGAAACTCACTTAAAATATTAATGACAAATCAAATTTTAATTTTAAAATTTTTCAATTATAAAAAATATGTTGAGAATTTTTTTTAAATAGTACCAAAATTCAAATATCTTATGTATAAAATAATAGATTAGATGTAGTAACAAAAAAATTCAAAATTAATTTGATGTTCAAAACTCAAAAATAGTTGTGTAATTTTCTAAAGTTTTTTGACAAATATAAAATTTTGAAAATAAATATTTACACTAAAAATAATAACATTGCAAATTTTACAAAAGATAAAATCGTGGATAATAAAGAAGAAAGTTTTGAAATGCAGCACGAAAAAAACTATTTGAATATGCTATAAAAATTAAAGCAATGAAGTCTTAATTTTTGAAAATAAAACTTAATATCATAACATCCAAAAAATATCATATATAAATAAAGTTTAATAAAATAATATGATAGATACTACTATGTATAAAATTTACTAAAAATAAGTCTATATTATTTAAACAAAATAGTGTTTTTACTTATAAAATTCCGTAAAACTCTAAAATGATATATGTTAAAGTATATTTTCTTATACATATTAAATAGATTTCTTTTAAATAATATAAATAAATAAAATTTAAAATATATTATATGAAAAATGTATAAATTAAAGAAAAAAAACATATTTTGAAAGAGATCTTTATTTGATTATTTCATATTGTTATTTTATTGTATCTAACTCGAAAATATATTAGTATGTAATAAAAATTAATAACAAATTAAAATATTTTAAATAAATCACTATATATTAATAATATTGAAGAATAAATATAAAAATTAATATAGAGTTACACAATATAGCACTAAATTAAAAATTATATAATTAAAATATTTGTAATAATATCAAATACATTTATAAAATAGAAAAATAGTTGTACGAACGTGCAGGTTAAAATCTAGTTTTGTGTTATTTTGATGCGAAGCTATCAACAAAAGGCACATGGTTTAGTACGAAGAGGCTACATTGCATCTGCACAATATCTCGGGAAAATAAAAAAGCTCTCTCCAATGGCGTTTTCTCGTAGCATCTCAGTTTCTTCTTCATCTTCCTTTTATTCGCCAAAGAAAAAGCATGAGATTCACCAAATGGATATACACAATCCCTTTCTTCACGGTGATCTTCAAGAAGAAGTATACATCAAGGTACCTCTCAGATTTGTAAACCTAATGATACAAGTCACTGATAAACTTATGACTTTACAGGACCGTGCCTCAAGGATGCTGATTGGCGCGGGTGAAGAGAAGGAGAGGGATTGTACCATTTTCGAGGGATAGGGTCAGGCCCGTCTTAAATTATTTAGGGACCTTAGGCAAAACATAAGAAAATGGACCCTATATAGGTAGGATGGACCTTTTTGTTACCAGCTATTTTAAAATGGACCCTATATAGGTAGGATGGACATAAGAAAATAGACCCTATTATTACAAAAATCAAACTAAAAATTTTTTTGGACCCATGGACCCATGGCAATTGCCCCTCTTGCCATGGTCAAGAGCCGGCACTGGATAGAGTCGTTGACGTCACTCCAGACTACTGTTCATGAAGATTCAGTTTTGTCGCATCGTCGTCTTGGGCATCCATCTACTCGTATCACGACCATGATTCTGCATTAGAGAGTTCAAAACACGATGACCATCTTATTAAAAGTTGTGATATATGTTTTAGAGCTAAACAAACTCGTCAGCCTTTTCCAGATAGTATTCATCATGCAAAAGAGATTTTTGATTTAGTTCATTGCGATCTTTAGGGACCATATCGTACTACTGCACTTTGTGGTTCTCATTATTTCTTAACCATCATCGACGGTCACTCCAGATCGGTCTGGTTGTATCTTTTACCAAAAAAAACATTGGTGGCACAACACTTAAGGAGTTTTTGGCCTTCGTTGAAAGAGAGTTTGCAAAGAAAATAAATACACTACAAAGCGATAATGGGACTGAGTTCATATGTCTCACACAATTCTTTAAATATCAGGGAATCATCCACGAAACCTCGTGTCCATACACCACAACAGAACGGAAGAGCTGAGCGTAAACACCAACACATCCTTAACATTGAACGAGCTTTACGTTTCCGAGTGAATTTAACAATTGAGCTATGGGGCGGATGCGTTTTAGCCGCAGCTTATTTGATAAATCGCACACCATCACCCGTGCTCAAGCATAAAACGCCGTTTGAAGTACTCTATGGAGAGCCACCTTCGTTGTCACATCTTCGTGTGTTAGGATATCTAGCATACGCTCATAACAAGAATACAAAAGGTGATAAGTTTGCATCACGTAGTCTCAAGTGTATCTTCTTAGGCTATCCTTCAAATACTAAAGGCTGGAAGTTTTCGAATTAGAACAAGAAGTTGTTTTCATCTCAAGAGACGTTACATTCCAAGAGAACACATTCCCGTATATGGACAATACTTCTTCAGAAACTACAGACGAAGCGTCTCCAAGACTGATACCTCCATCGACTACAACAGTTGATAATAGTGACCTTACGGAACAACACGAGGATGCCGACAATCAAGAATTCTCATCAAAAAATCAGGAAGGTGAGACACCTTCTGAATAGAATCCGACCAAGCACATGCTGAACCTGATCAAGAACCAATGGGCCATGGTCACAGAACACGCATTCCATTTTCAAGATATTCTGACTTTGTCGTCAATACGGTTACTACAATCCCTAATCTCACTCCCTCTCTCCCGTCGTCCATACCACAGCCATCCTAAGGTTCGTCGTTTCCATTATCAGATTATCTATCCCACAATCTTATTTCTTCTAAGCATTGCAGCTATCTTCTTTCCATCACGGCCAATGTCGAGCCAAAACATTTTAGAGAAGCAATGAAACACAAAGTATGGCGAGACTCAATGATGTTTGAGATCGATTCTCTTGAATGACAACACACTTGGGATCTTGTGGAGTTACCACCCAACAAGAAAGATCTTGGAACCAAGTGGGTATATACGATCAAGATTCTGTCTGATGGAACTATCGGACGATACAAATCTTGACTGGTTGTATTCGGCAATAACCAAAAAGAGGGTCTATATTACACTGCGACCTTCTCTCCCGTCACAAAGATGGTAACCGTACGTATTTTTCTTGATATTTCTGCAGAGAAAAAGCATGAGATTCACCAAATGGATGTACACAATGCCTTTTTTTCACGGTGATCTTCAAGAAGAAGTATACATCAAGGTACCTCTAGGATTTTCTAAACCTAATGATACAAGAGTGTGTCGGTTACAAAAGTCATTTTATGGATTAAAACAAGCTCCTCGGTGCTGGTTTGCAAAACTTGTAGAAGCTCTTATTGCGTACGTATTTCTTCAAACTCATTCCGACTATTCCTTGTTCGTATATTCAAAGAAGGATATCACACTTCGGATTCTCGTCTATGTTGATGACCTAATTATCTCAGGAGATTCAAAATCAGCAATCACTTCCTTCAAAGCATATCTTTCGACGTGTTTCCATATGAAAGATCTTGGACCTCTCAAATATTTTCTTGGTTTAGAAGTAGCTCGGAGTCCTGATGGTATCTATCTCTGTCAACGGAAATACACATTAGAAATCATCACTGAATGCAGTTTGCTAGGGTGTAAGCTTGCGGGTTCACCGATGGACCAGAATCATAAGCTAGGACGTGCTGACGGGCCTTTTCTCGACAATCCAGAACAATATCGGCGTCTTACTGGTCGACTCATATATCTTCTTGCAACCCGGCCTGATCTCGCGTATTCTGACCATATCCTATCACAGTTTATGCAGCAACCACGAGAGGAGCACTGGCTTGCGGCTTCGAAGACGGTACATTACTTGAAGGGTACTGTCGGACAAGGCGTCCTTTTCCAGGCTAACACCGCGTTTTCTTTGACCGGTTGGTGTCTACAGAGGGCGAGTTCTGTTCTATGACAGCAATCACAAAAGAGCTTATCTGGATAAAAGGTCTTTTGAGCGAGCTTGGCATTCATCACAATGATCCGATGTTGATTTTCTGTGACAATAAATCCGGCTTACATATAAGTGCTAATCCAGTTTTACATGAACGGGCGAAGCATGTGGGTATTATTTGTCAGTTTGTTCGTGATGAGATCACTAAAGGTGTCATTTCGATGACTCATGTTTCTACTCGGGACCAGCTCGCAAACATTTTTACCAAAGCCTTGGGACGTAAGGAGTTCGACGCATTTTTTCTCAAGTTAGCCATCAATAATATTCATGCTCCAACTTGAGGGGGGTATTGGAGTATGATTCCCATATGGTTTAGGAATAATACAGATAAGTTAACTTAGTTTTTAGATAGGTTTTTATTATTCCTTTTCCTATTTATCATTAGATTTATTTTCCTATTCGTGATATACTTAACTTGGTATATATATATATACCAACCTTGATTATCAATAAAACATAACTTACTTTGATCCCAAACTAGAACTTTTCTTTTACTCCTGAACCAATCAATCAATCCATCTAATGGATGAGAATAGATTGACTCCTTTTAAGAAAAGAATTTGTGCATAATCCATAACTCATAGCAAAATTCTTCTTCTTCTCCATGGGTTATGCACATATTCTGGTCTAGCCAGAAGCAACATCCGCTAACGAAAGAGAATTCAGATATATCAAAAACACTAAGAAATCAGTGATCAAAAACAAAAAAAAAACTTACTCTCCTCAATCTCTATGTGAAAGATATAGAGAGAGAACAGAGTGGAGAGACAACACCCTCATATCTCAAAAAGGGATCTTTATTCTTATGTTTCTAGTCTGATCCTCTTGTTTGTATAGTCTTTTTTGTTGGTGAGTTTTGAATTTACAGTTTTCAATCTGGATGTTGATCTTTAATCCTATTGAATTTGAGGCTATGGCTTTTTAGCGCTTGCTTTATCTGTTTCGATCTTTTGTGATGCTTTGTCTCAGTCGACTACAATTAATTGTGTTTCCTTTGGTTCGCATTGTTGATGGTTTTGACAGGTGTAGAAGGTTTTCTTATCCTTGTTTTGCTGCAACGGGTTGATTACGATGGTGATCGTGTTCACATGATTCTCCAGCTTGATTTGAAGGATTTGAGGATGTGGCCTTTCTCATCAGATTGTCAGAGGCGACAAAATTACCGTTTTCTTCTATGTGTCTTCTGTGATTGTTTAAAAGTTCACTCTCATGGCTCCTAAGTGGGTTGAAGTGTATTGATCTTCCTTAATAAAGTTTGATCCTTGGTGGTTCTCTCCTTCTAGCTTTCTAGTCATGTTTTATCCTCATCTTTTTCAGTGTATTGTTCAGATTGATCTATTTTTTTTTCCTAGATCCTAGTTCTTTTGTTGGTTTGTTTAGTTTTTGGGGTCTTGTTTGATGAATGTTGGCTTATGTCTCTAGGGATGTCTCTTGATCTGCCGGTTTATGTGTCCGGGAGATTGTCTGTCAGAATATTGTGTAATATTTTTTGTTAATTATATAATATTTAGAGGAAAAAAAAAGAAAAAAGTTGTTATCCTTTTCTGGAGAAAATAAAATAAATCCGACCAACAAAATGATATTTACCTATAACGAATTGTACAAATGTGTAGCCGACTTAGCTCAGTGGTAGAGCGTGTGACTTTTAATCCCGTGGCCGTGGGTTCGATCCCCACAGTCGGCGTTTTATTACTTATAATAGCTTAACTTTTTTATTATGAAAAGGTTTTAAAGGCTTACAACAGTGAAGGGACAAAATTAAAGCCCAGTAACCCATCGTTTACAACATTTGATCAAAATTTAGTCCACTTATCTAAACCCAATATATTGACTAAAGATAATGATCATAATGTGCCATGCCAAGCGGTGAACACCGACTCCTCGAATCGTCTTTTTCATCGTCGCCGGAACTCAGGATAGTCACCACCGTGTAGATTACAAAGCTTCTCCTTTATCGCCATCTTCACTCATCTTCCACCATATTCAATCACTGGCTAGAGCACATCCATGTCTTCAAACACCATGGTTGAAGATCTTCTGCCGCCCACTAAGAATTACGGCAACGAACAAATGCGATATTACCTAGTCCGAAGTAAATGAATCCAACTTCAGAGAGATCAGTTGGAATGATAAAATAGAACCAGAGAGCTTCCTCACTGGAAAAAAATCTGATCTAAGTCAGAAAATTTATTTAATCAACACAAATCAAGGAAATTAAAACACATGGGAAAACAGCCTCGATTTGGTTGAAAGATCACAACAAAAAAAACTGAATCGAGTTGAAAATCAAACTTAGTTAACAAGGATTCAACTCGAAACAAAAAAAATCTCTCTTTCTATCTATAAATCATCAGACTAGAAAACAAAGAGAGAAAAACAAAAGGAGAGAACTCAACTATAGACAAAGAAAACTAAATTACATCAAAAAGGCCATAAATCTCGTTTCCCTCTAAAAAGTATGTGTGTGATAAGAGGGGATGGAGAGAGAATTGTCTCTCTCTAGAAACAGAGAGAGAAAGGCCAATTGGGGGTTTATATTACGCCACGGAATCTACTGGACAAAATAGAAATATTACTAACTTAAGGGCTAAAACATAATTAAACAGAATCACTACTCGGCCGGTTTAAGGATATCTTCATCATCTTCTCCAACCACTGGTGCTTTTATCACCGGTGCTCAAGTATCACCGGAAATTCAAACGGAGACATTTCTAATTGGAATGAAGATAAGTATAGAGATGCAATTCTGAAGGAACGAGAGATACATACACCCATTTTGTTTCCACCTGGGCTCCAAACTCTAATCTGTGATGAGGGAGTGATCATGGCACACGAGAGACCTGCTCATGGTGTCAAGTTCTACGGCGAAGACGAAGATGCTTTTCTTCTAGTTGTGGTGATGATGGTAGAGTTATAGGATGGAAATGGAAAGAGTTACCTGAACGAGATGTGTATTACCATTTTTTTTCAAGTTTGAAGATTTTTGAGCTATTGTTTTTTTTTAGCTATTGTTGACTAATCCACAACAATACTTGTTCATTTGATTCTATCTTATCACTCTCTTTTAGTGCCCATGCTGTAGTTACCACACAATCAGATTTGAGTGTAGGAGCAGAACCACTTCTAAGATGTTTCGACTTAAATAGAACTTTTGTTTTCTCAGATTCAGTGTGCTCATAGTTCTGTTTTTTTTTTTTAATTCATGTCCTTGCATCCAGCAAGAGTAAGTTTCGGACCCCTTTCTTTTCACCCCTTTGTCTTATACGTTATATTTACTTATAGCCATAGAGGCTTATCATAATTAGTTATCGATATCAGTATCTTATTTTATTAGTCCTGCCTACTTTAGACGACTACCAACCTTGAGGCTAGTAACATCAAACTAAATATCTTAAACAACAAATAATTATTTGTTTATACATAACATAAATAAATAAACAAAATAATAGAGTTTATAAAGAAACTCTAAATACATATATCTTTTGTGTAATTAAAAATGTATTTTAAAACAAAAATGAGCTTGTTTTATTCTAAATTCTTCTAAATCGAACATAAAATTTTGAAAAATTAATAATTTCATGTTCTTCGTTAGTAACATTCAATTAGAGAAAGTAATAATATAAACTTTAAAATTAATTGGATGATATTAACACCTTAAATTTGTTTAGTACAAAATAACAATTAATAAAATTTAAGGATCAGTTTGCAAATAAAAAATGTCATGTTAAAAAATGAAGAACCGAACGATATTTCTTCGTTTTTTGAAGAAATACTGTTCAATTCTTTATTCTTTGAAGAAATGAAAAAAAAAATGAAGTAAAACAAAAGTAAAAATGGAAAATTAAGCATCATGCTCTAAGGTGTTTCAGCCCATGCTTGTTGTATTTTATAGGTAGTTGCTGTGGGAGGCTATGGAGGTCTTGTTGATGTCATCTCTCAGTTTGGAAGCCATCTCTGCACATTTCATAGCAGCTCGGTGTGGCCTAACCTTACAATACTAAAAGTTCTATATACTAAACATTCAGCCTATCCACGTAGGTATAAAATATCTACCAATCATATGTTCTTATTTTAGCACTTCACATTCTCTTTGTCGACAGAATGTTTTGGGCTTTTCAAATTTTTTTGTGACCCATTTAAAACTTATATTAAGTTTTCTTCGTTAATCGTGTCCCAATGAAACGAACAAAACTTAGTTTCATTTCCTAGGGTGAACCTTTAAATTGAACATTTAAATTCACCTCACCTCTAATAACCAATCAAAGTTCCACATAGATTAATGAATAAAACAATTAAATATTAAAAAAAAAACAAAATAGTTAAAAAAATTAATATTTTTTAGAAAATCAAAATCAAACATTAGACCTAAATCAAAACGTAGACTCTAAACCTAAATCCTAAATCTTAAACTCAAACCCTAAATCTTAAATCCAAACCCTAAACCTTAAATCCAAACCCTAGACCTTAAATCCAAACCCTAAACCCTAACCCAAACCCTATACCCTAAACCCCACACCTTAATCATAAACCCAAACCTTAGATCTTGAACCCAAACCTTAGCCTTGTAAGCCCAAACTTTAAACCCTAAATTTAATTTAGAGTATAGAGTTTGGGTTTAGGGTTTAGGATTTAGGGTCGAGCGTTTGGATTAAGGATCTAGGGTTTGGGTTTAGGGTATATGGTCTAGGGTTTGGGTATAGGGTTTGGGTTTATTGTACTGACTAAACCCAAATCGTACACACTAAACCCAAACCCAATACCCTATACTCTAAACCCGAACCCTAGATCATATACCTTAAACCCAAACCTTAAACCTTAAACCCAAACCCTAGACCCTAAACTCAAACCCTAGACCCTAAACCCAAACTGTAAATCCTAAACCTAAATCTTCTACCCTAAATGTTTGGGTTAATATGGATGCTGTTCCTTTAGAGTTTAAGGTTATGGTTTAAGGTTTGGATTTAGAGTCTAGGGTTTGGGTTTAGGATTTAGGGTTTAGAGTTTTGAGTTTAGGATCTAGGATTTGGGTTTAGAGTTTAAAGTTTGAGTTTATGATTTAGGGTTTAGGTTTAGGGCATAAGGTTTGAGTTAGAGTATAGGTTTGAGTTCATGGTCTAGGGTTTGGATTTAAGATTTAGGGTATGGATTTAGGGTTTAGGATTTAGGTTTAGGGTCTACGGCTTAGATTTAAGTTTAGGGTTTGATTTTGATTTTCTAAAAAATATTAATTCTTTTTAGGTATTTTGATTTTCTAAAAAATATTTAAATTCTTTTATTCATTAATCTATGTGGCACTTTGATTGGTTATTAAAGGTGCTGTGAGTTTAAAGGTTCACCGTGAACCTAAGTTCTTATGCAATGAAACAGATACACCCACATTTTCTTCTTCCTCAATCATCTTAGGCGATTCCTCTCCATAGCCATCGTTTCCACTTTCTGCAACTCTTCATTATCTACGTCAGCAACAATACTCGGACCAATAAAATACTCTCGAACCATGTCACCCAATCCCACTTCCCTAATAGACTGACTTTTTATTTTCTTCTCCTCATATTAATCTTTTCTTCAAACAAGGGTATTCTCATCTCCTTCAAACGAAATACAACTTTCCAATTTTTAAATCCATTTCGACTCGGGAGAAATCTGGGTATCATTGGTAAGATGACATTATTCATGTCCTCATCAGTGTATGGGGTTTTTGGAATTTCTCTCTAACCCCATGTATCATGTTTGTTTCCTTCATCCCAAATCAGAGAAAAATGAGTGGTATGATGGTGAACAACGTCTTAAACGCTAACCCCATCAAAACCCGAGCTGAACGCAAGAGATCTTTTGGTAAGCGAGAGACATATATGTTTAGAAACAAGCGTTTTACGGTTTACCCACTCATTATCCTTGATTTTGTCTTTTACCATAACTAATTTACAAATCGTTTTTTGTGTGTCAGATATGGCCTTGAAGACACAGTGCCTTCGAACGCAACGGCTTCCCAAACTCGGAAGAACTAAACGTCAAAATATTTTTGAACTTTTAATTCGATCTGAAAGAGTGACATTATACAGGTTTCTTTCGAGTTTCCTCATTCTTGATTTTGTAAAACTAGGAGATGTTTTTCAGTTGATTATCTGAGGTATGGATAAACAAACATGATGCAAAAGAAAAGGCACAAGATCTCTAAATTCCAGAAATTTAAATATGCATACCCACGTTACTTCTTCTTAATTATGTTTTCAGTGAAAAGCTAACATGTACAATTCCTTATCTTTTTGAACACGTATCTTAGTTTCCGTGGTACATATTTCGACCTAACATTGTTTGAAGAAAAAAAATGAAGTACCATTGGAATAAAAAATAAAGTAAAAATGGAAAATTAAGCATCATGCTCTAAGGTGTTTGAGCCAATGCTTCTTGTATTTTATAGGTAGTTGCTGTGAGAGGTTATGGAGGTCTTGTTGATGTCATCTCTCAGTTTGGAAGCCATCTCTGCACATTTCATAGCAACTCGGTGTGGCCCAACCTTACAATACTAAAAGTTCTATATACTAAACATTCAGCCTATCTACGTAGGTATAAAAAATCTACCAATCATATGTTCTTATTTTGGCACTTCACATTCTCTTTGTCGACAAAGGTCGAATGTTTTGGGCTTTTCAAATTTGTTTGTGACCCATTTAAAACTTATGTTAAGCTTTCTTCGTTAATCGTGTCCCAATGAAACGAACAAAACTTATGTTCACTCCCTAGGGTGAACCTTTAAATTCATCACACCTCGAATAACCAATCAAAGTGCCACATAGATTAATGAATAAAAATATTAAATAATTTTTAAAAAATCAAAATAGCTTAAAAATTAATATTTTTAGAAAATCAAAATCAAACTTTAGACCTAAATCAAACGTAGACTCTAAACCCAAATCCTAAACTCAAACCCAAAATCTTAAATCCAAATTCTAGACCCAAAATCCAAACCCTAGACCCAAAATCCAAACCCTAGACCCTAACCCTATACCCTCAACCCGAGACCCTAAATTATAAACCCAAACCTTAGATCTTGAACCCAAATCCTAAACTCTAAACCCAAACTTAAAACCTTAAATTTAGTTTAGAGTATAAAGTTTTTGTTTAGAGTTTGTGTTTAGGATCTAGGGTTTGGATTTAGGATCTAGGGTTTGGGTTTAGGGTATATGGTCTAGGGTTTGGATATAGAGTTTGGGTTTAGTGTACAGACTAAACCCAAACTGTACACACTAAACCCAAACCCGATACCCTAGATCATATACCCTAAACCTAAACCCTAAACCCTAAACCCAAATTATATACCTTAAACCCAAATCCTAGACTATAACCCCAAATCCTAAACCCAAATCCCACACCTTAAATCCAAACCCTAGACCCTAAACCCACACCTTAAATCCAAACCCTAGACCATAAACTTAAACTGTAAATCCTAAACTCAAATCTTATACCCTAATATTTGGGTTAATGTTGATGGTGTTCCTTTAGAGTTTAAGGTTAGGATTTAAGGTTTGGATTTAGAGTCTAGGGTTTGGGTTTAAGATTTAAGGTTTAGGATTTAGGGTTTAGAGTTTGAGTTTAGGATCTAGGATTTGGGTTCAGGGTTTAAAGTTTGAGTTTAGGATTAGGGTTTATGGTATAGGGTTTGGGTTAGAGTCTAGGTTTGGGTTCATGGTCTAGGGTTTGGATTTAAGATTTAAGGTTTGGGTTTAGGATTTAGGTTTAGGGTCTACGATTTAGATTTAAGTATAGGGTTTGATTTTGATTTTGATTTTTTAGAAAATATTAATTTTTGTTAGCTATTTTGATTTTCTAAAAATTATTAAAAAAATTTTATTCATTAATCTATGTGGCACTTTGATTGGTAATTAAAGGTGCTGTGAATTTAAAGGTTCGCTGTGAACCTAAGTTTTTATGCAATGAAACAGATACACCTACGTTTTCTTCTTCCTCAACCATCTTAGGCGATTCCTCTCCATAGCCATCGTTTCCACTTTCTACAACTCTTCGTTATCTACGTCAGCAACAATATCCGGACCAATAAAATACTCCCAAAACCCCATGTCACCCAATCACGCTTCCTTAATAGATTGACTTTTTTTTTATTTTCTTCTCCTCATATTAAACTTTTCTTCAAACGATGGTCTTCTCATCTCCTTCAAATGAAATACAACTTTCCAATTTTTTAAATCCATTTCAACTCGGGAGAAATCTGGGTATCATTGGTAAGATGACTTTATTCATGTCCTCATCAGTGTATGGGGTTTTGGAATTTCTCTCTAACGCCATGTATCATGTTTGTTTCCTTCATCCCAAATCAGAGAAAAATGAGTGGTATGATGGTGAAAACGTCTTAAACGCTAACCACATCAGAACCCGAGCTGAACGCAAGAGATCTTTTGGTAAGCGAGAGACATATATGTTTAGAAACAAGCGTTTACGATTTACCCACTCATTATCCTTGATTTGTCTTTTTACCATAACTAATTTACAAATCGTTTTTTTTGTGTCAGATATGGCCTTAAAGACACAGTGCCTGCGAACGCAACGGCTTCCGAAACTCGGAAGAACTAAACGTCAAAATATTTTTGAACTTTTAATTCGATCTGAAAGAGTGACATTATACAGGTTTCTTTCGAGTTTCCTCATTCTTGATTTTGTAAAACTAGGAGATGTTTTTCAGTTGATTATCTGAGGTATGGATAAACAAACATGATGCAAAAGAAAAGGCACAAGATCTCTAAATTCCAGAAATTTAAAATATGCATACCCACGTTACTTCTTCTTAATTATGTTTTCAGTGAAAAGCTAACATGTACAATTCCTTATCTTTTTGAACACGTATCTTAGTTTCCGTGGTACATATTTCTACTCTGTTCCACTTACATTATGGTTTCACACTTCAACTGAGTGTATCATATTTAAAATCCATTTTGAAATTGGTTGTATCTATAGTTTAGGTAAATCTATGATTTGTTTCCAGGTTTCATGTCCATCTTACTTTTAACTTAACTTAGGATATGTTCTGTATTTAAATTTTTGAATTGAAGGCCTATATGTTGGTGACGAAAGACCTAAAGGCACTGAGATAGTACAACTTCATTGTAAGTATGGACGCTAAAGTGATTAAGATGAAAGTAACTCAGATATTTCTTTGAATATATGGAGGCTTTGAAGTTACATGGGATCCAAATGTGTCGGTTGGCCAGGTT